>JAHZNP010000914.1:0-32631 GCA_020615345.1 Triops cancriformis
GTGTTGTGAATTCGTATATATATATATATATACTTTAACTTTGCTGTTTATATAACTATAACTTTAACTTTGGATATATATATACTTTACTTTAACTTTGCTCCCACGCCTCTCTTGCTAGGCACGTCAGCCGCGTAGATCCATTTATCGTCGGGCGTTGTACGGACGTGATTGGTGTTAACTGCGTGATTAGGCCTATCGTGCTGACTTGGAGGACGGAGGTGATCAGCGTCTTCTAACTTGGTACCTTTTGCGATTTGTCCATGCTGGGCGCAAGAAATTGGTCCATTCGCCGATGCTGTTTTGGCTACTCGTTGTGGTTTAAAGGCTGTTCGGTTTTCCTTTTCTAATTAAACGGTTTCCATAAGAACCTGGTGTTGTGAATTCGTATTCCTTACCCGTCGTCATCTGTGCCATTTGTTTATGTTTCATTTCCCGCCCCCTGTTTTTGTAACACTCTGCAATTTCGGGACGACATGTCACTAAGTAGATGACGAGGCATTTGGCTAGTTTCCCAGCCAAAACCTAAAGGCGGGGTACTGTATTTACTACATCGTCAATACATAAGTACACACCTGCTCTATGGGTTTGGCACATGGGTACAGAGGAGGGCGGGGGAAGGGTGATGATTGGGAGGCACAACTACGATCCTCACTGGGGGTGCCTATATAAGGTATCACAGCACTAAAGATCACTGAGCACTTTGCACTTAAAGACGAGGAATAGAAAATTTTGAACACTTGTACAGATTTTTCACTCGCCACGATACCAAGGAGCATCGTTCACTCGTGCCCCGTGTGTTTTGGGGCACAATTGGATTACGTGGCTGGTGTGCTCGATCTCATTACATCCAAACCTGCAACGAGATTTGGTCCGGCCACGGGTGCATCTCCCTGCGGAGGGGAGTGCGTTAATTCTCAATTTGAGAATGTCGCAATACGTTCGAGGTCTCGAGTGCAGGTTACCGTTCCCGACCCAGGAGTTTCCAGAGGGGAAATTATGGCTGTAAGCCAAGTGATTTCCATCGGCTACTTGAGATTGCGCAATATATCCTGATAGTCGGGCTTGCGTCTTTGACCCTTGATCGCCTGGTCAGTTCTATGGTCGAAGTGTGTCTGGAGAGATTTATTAGTGACCAGCTGCCATTGCTGGTCATCTGCCATTCAAGGTTCGCTAATCTGGATGACTCTTCATGACTCCACTGATGACTGTTGGGTGGATTGGTTGCGGGGGCATAGTGGATCTTTTGTGTTCTGGCCCTGTGGACTTGAAGGCCCCTCAGAGACAAGAACACCCCGCTACAACTGTCAAAGTTATGTTCCCTCTCCCCACTTCCCGCTAGAGAAGGAAATGGAAGAGGGGGGTTGATGGTCGTCCTACTTGAGGACTTTGCGGCGTTGCCATCACGCCGTTCCGAGGCTTATCATTTGAAGTCGTCCCATCAACTTTTCTTCCTGGCAGGCTTGGTACAACCACCAGTGGTGGGGGCGGCTGTTAGACCAGAGGAAACAACCCGCACGTTTTCAGTCAACCACGGACCCCTGGAATGGGTGTGGCATAGGACGCGATCCCCCCAGGTATTTCTCAAATACCACGTCTCAACATGGGTAGTTTATTTCACGCAACAATGTTCAGTGTTACACACTGCCTTCAACAAGAAACGCTACACTAAATTCTCCCTTTTAAGGAGGGATTAACCATAAACACCAAAAAGAAAAGGATAGGAAAAATAGAAGAGAGAAGATGAGAGGCTTTGGGAGAGTAAGAAAGGGACTATTTTGGGATCTGGACAGAATGATTAAACATGCGGTAGATTTCATATGATTTCTCGAGTGTTAGTATCAGGAAAATTGAGATTTGCTTGATGGTTAAATTAAGGTACTTCAGATCATTTACGCTAGAGCGGGATATCATGCCCATATAACTTATTACTAAAGCCCTAAACATCACACTGCCAACACCCAATTCACTCTTCACTATTGGAACAATGTCTTCATTTTTTTCGTAATTCTCTTTTTTGTTCTTATATGCCTGCTCCAAATTTGCTGAACCCGAGGCAATCTGCACATCGATGACCATGGCTTCGTTTTCCAAATTATGATAAGATCTGGTTTTCGGAGACCCACTTTTGTCCGTATGTGATATTCTTTAACGGTCTTTATGTTCTTATCACGATTCTGGACGAATTGCTGCAGCGTATCTAATACTGCGTGCGTGTTTTCACTATAGCACTATGTGTCACTGTGCAACATTGGAGGATGTGCCCCAATGATTCCACCACTGCACATCCAAATTTCCAACTAGTTGCTGGACTATGTCCTCGGTTTGAGCATTCCGATGTGCTAATATTGTTCACTCTAAGCTTTATGATATCGCAGAAAGTGTGGGGTCTTGAGCGGAGAACCCCATCACCCACCCACTTGTTTAAACTGGTTATTTCTCAAGGAAATGCCAAATGTGCATCTCGGGTCGGTAATTTCAACTTCCCTTAATACACAAACACTTCCCAATCCGGCTAGGCGCCGCACCTTCACCAAATTAACAAAACTACATTTTCTGCCGAAGAAGTTGAACAATAATTAAACAAAAGGGAGGCACTGAAAACGAAAAATTAGAAAGGATATTAAAGTAATGTCAATGGAAATAGGCATTAGATTGTTCCAGGTGTCGTGGTCAGGTCGGCTTCGTGATAAGACGGGAATGGCAGGCGAGGAGGTTAGCATGATCCAGTTGTCGATGGCATTGATTCATCAGGTCCATCCTTAGATGCTGCGATCCAGGCTATCCGATGTGGTCGGTCTATCTCTTGGCTTGCCCTCTCCTAGCCGGACGGGAGCAACTGATGGTCTGATTAAAAATACGCCAGATCTCCAGTGTTCCCTCCAGGCAGATCAGGGAGCAAGTCATGATAGCGCGAGTGGGCACAACGAGCAGCTTCAGGGTCCGTGCAGTCGATGCAGCGATCATCCCTCGATTATTAAAAGTTGCTGCAACAAAAGAGAATGTTTTAATTTTCGGATAGGTGGTGGATAAGACTGTTCCTAGAGCTTCATCGTTAGCGTATTTCCTCGCCTTTTTGGAGAACTCCTCGAGATTTTCCGTATCTCCAACAATTTGTACGTCAAGTATTGTGCCGTGCGAGTGGTCCATGATTACCAAATCCGGCTTTCGTAGACCAACTATTGTCCGATAATGTGGTTCATAATAGACAGTCCGGCCTTCACGCTCAAGTTGTTTTACCATTAATTTCGCAATTCGATCGTGTCGGAGGATACGTGAGCCGTGGGTTCGGGGACAGACTTGCGAGATATGGTTGAGTGTTTCAGGAATTTTACTTTCGTCACCACCCACACATAGATCTCGACAAGATTCGTCTTTATCTTCGCGTGATTTTCTTCGACCAACGTGACATTTCCTCTGTATCACTTGTCTGGTTCACTTGTCCTCATTGTATTTAGAACAATGAGGACAAGTGAACTTGTCCATGTGTTGTTCAGCGCCACCAGGAGCAGCTGCATTAGTGGCTTTGTTTGCTTTAGGTGGCATCCTGATACTCGCTAGACAGCCAGCGAGGAGCAAGTTGGCCTCACGAATGAGTAACAAGCAAGAAATCAAATCTAACACACGTGCAGTAGCAGCAAGATGGGCGCTGCTAGGTGATCGTCAAGTTTAGCTCACCGTCTTATTTCTAAGACGGTTACCCGGAATGAGAGTCATAGTTACTCCCGCCGATTACCCGAGCTTCGTTGAATTTCTTCATTTTGACGTTCAGAGCACTGGGAAGAAATCACAATTGCGTCACCACCCTCTTCCGGCCATCGCAATGCTTTGTTTTAATTAGACAGTCGGATTCCCCTGAATCGTGCCAGTTCTGTGTTGGCCGTTCATTGGTAGCTGAGAGGGAGGCATGAATGGGTTAAGCCCAAACTATCTTGCCCTACTACGAGGACGTTCCCCCATTCCCCTGGGACGTTCCTTGCCAAATACCTCAACGCGGGGGTTGTATATTTCAATATTCTTTTTTACAAAGGTCAACATACACGAAAAACCAACAAGGATGAAGCTCATTCTCCCTTTTGAGTTTGGGTTAACCTTGAAAAAAAGGAAAGAGGACATTAGGAGGGCGGGAGGAAGTGGTCGTACGGAGATATGACCCTTCGAAGGATTTGGAGAAGCTACACAATCACTACTAAGGGGCTGTACATATCACAGGATGGAAGGGGCTAGGAAGCACGATTAAAAGTTTAAACACTTCAACAGACTTCTCTAGTGTGATTAGTCCAAGCAGCATTAGTTGTTTCTTGGTGAGTCCCAGCTTCCGGAGGTCCAGGATGGTGTTTCGCTATATCATACCACGGTAGGAAACGGTGATGGCGCCGTAGGTAATTTTGGATACGCCATGCAGTCGCCGTGGAAAAGTGGTCTAGAGGTATTGGTCGATGTGTGTTATGTCCTCGCCAGCAAGCGCCCGTTTTATTATCTCGTTGAGGTTTGTCTCGCTGTAGTGAGTTGGTTTGCTGGGGATCAGCAAGGACTGGCAGACTGTTGTTAGCCATTCCTCCAACTCATACAAGGGGTCGCACTGGATGTAAGATGTTTCTCCAGTGGCTTTTTGGTTATCGTCACCCAATTTGAGTTTGCTCAAGATCGCCTGATATTCAACCTTGCATCTCTAACCCTTGATGGCCTGGTCAGTGCGATGGTCGAAGTAGGTCTGAAATTTTTAATTATTGACCAGCTGCCCTTGGCTGGTCAATTGCCAATCTATGTTCGCAAGTCTGAATGACTCTTCATAACTCCACCGTCAACTGTTGGGTGGTTTATCTGGGGCAGAGTGGACCTTATGTGTTCTTGCTCTATGGACTTGGAGTCTTCTTAGAGAATCGAACACCCCGTTGTAGATGTCGCAGGTGTGCCCCTGTTCTCCACTCCTCGCAAGAGAAGGAAGAGAAGGAGGGGGGTTGATGGTCGCCCAACATGCGGGCTTTGCGGCGTTGCCATCACGCATTTCCAGGGCTTGTTTTGTAAAGTCGTCCCATCAACTTTTTCCCCCTGGCAGGCTTGGTAGACCCGACACGGTGGGGGGCGGCCGCTAGACCAGGGGAAACAACCCGCACGGGGGGAAGTTCGGTCACAGTATCTTTAGGTAACCTAAGCCACTTCCACAATACTTCCTTACGACTATGTCTACCGATTTCAGAGCCGTCTTCTGGATTCTCGACAGGACCATTGTGTTGTAATTTTTGGTATCAAGTGTATGCGCAGGATATACATCCTTTTGCTGGGCTTTCAATGGAGCCTTGTCGAGTTTCGCAAGAAGGTCCCGAGAAGGTAACGTTGGGTTGGACAGACGACCGATGTTGCAGAAGGGTATTCCGAGTTAGTCCCATGTATCTTTGGACCCTAATGCTGGTATTGTCTGTCCGTTCGCTGAAAAAGTAACGTCCTCCCTAACTAAGATTTTCTTTTGTTTGCCGACTGGGACAAGGGAAATTGTTTTACATTTTCCAGCGTTTATCTCAAGCCCCCCTCTGCTTGAGATTTGTTACGGCAATGTCGAGGAGGTCTTGAAGACCTTCAGCCGTCGACGCTGCCAAGTTCGAGTCGTCTGCAAACATAAGTCAGACGACCGTATGGTGTAGGGATACCAATATCGTCCGGGATAGTTTTCAAGGCCTGGTCAAAGACCGTGTTAAAACTCCACGGGGATAAAGGATCTCCCTGTTTCACCCCTTTGTTTATCTTGACTAATCCGGCGAGTATTGTCGCATTGAAGCTTAGGGTATCTTTGGACTCGTACTCTTTCAAAGCGACTCTTACTCGTTCAATGTACTCATTCAGTGCGACCGTACTCGCCCAGGATCCGGCGAGTACGGTCGCATTGAGGCTTAGGGATGTTGTACATCCCGTATAGCTTTCGCGCAAATAGTCAAGAAAGGGCAGGGCAGGGTGTGCCTCGGTTTGAGAGATCGGTTAACATTTAATCGTGGTCCGCCGAGTCAAAGGCTTTCTGAATGTCAAGAATCGCAATAAATGTGGGTGTAAGGTTGGCGTTGGCATGCGTTAGTAGGTAGTCTAGTAAAAGGACATTTTCAGCTATGCCATCTTCTTGTTTAAAACCTTTCTGCCCTCTCTCAAAAAGCAGAAGGTTTGAAAGCCTTCGCGCCAAAATTTTGTGGAATTTCCTGGTAATTGTGGAGCTCACGGTGTTCGGTCTCAGTTCCTTAAGCTGGGTGGGGTTCGCCGTTTTCGGAATGAGAACCGATCTGTTCATCTTGAGGCTAGGAGGTGTCTTGCGCACGAACATCAGGTTGAATATCTTAGCCATTATGTTGGACGGTTTGGCTTCGACAATGCGTGCTGACACTTCAGGCCCTGTCGCCGTATCTTTTGGCAGTTTGTTTGCTTCCATCTCCCCAGGTGTTATGGGGAGTCAAACGTCACTACACTGTTCGGAAGTCTCCAGTGCGGGTCTTGGGCCCGCAACTGGAGGGATTTCGAACGTTTTGGTCCAGAAGGTTGCCGTGACTTCTGGAGCGATGGGCTCAAGTTTCGAGATCTGTCCATCGAGAATCGTCTTGGGCGCAAGTCATGCGGCTGCGGTTCCAAAGTCTCTGGACGTACCGATATTGTTGTACTCTTATCTCTTTCTTGGTTTGGTAGTTTATCTTCTTTTCGGAAGGGCCATCGTTGCTGGATTTGGTGTTAGGTCGCCTACTTGCCATCTTTTCCCTAGGAAAAGTGGTTACCAGGTACTGGTCGAAGTGTGTTGTTGTGTCCTCTCCAGCAAGTGCCCAATGTCGTTCAATATCGGTTCGTTGTAATGAGTCGGCTTGTTGGGGATCAACAAGGATTGGCAAGCTGTTTTTAGCCATTCCGCCAACTCGCACAACGGGTCGCACTGGGTTTAGGATGTATCGCCAGTGACCCTTTTGGTCTCATCACCCAACTTGAGATTGCGCAACAGCTCCTGATAGTCGGGCTTGCGTCTCTAACCCTTGATGGCCTGGTCAGTTCTATGGTCGAAGTGGTTCTGAAGAGATTTATTAGTGACCAGGTGCCCTTTGCTAGTCATCTGCCATTCAAGGTTCGCTAATCTGAATGACTTCATGACTCCTCTTTCGATTGTTGGGTGGATTGGTTGCGGGGGCAGTTTAGATCTTATGTGTTCTGGCTCTTTGGACGTGAAGGCCCCTCAGAGTCGAGAACACCCCGCTACAACTATCGCAGTTGTATGCCCTCTCCCAACTTCCCGCTATATAAGGAAGTGGAAGAGGGTTGATGGTCGTCCTACTCGAGGACTTTGCGGCGTTGCCATCACGCCGTTCCGAGGCTAAGTTTTCGTTCATCCCATCAACTGTTACCCCTGGCGGGCTTGGTAGACCGACAGGGGTGGTGGGCGGCCGCAAGACCAGGGGAAACAACCCACACGGGTGAAGTCAACCAAGGGACCCTGGAGTGGGAGTGGCATCGGACGCGATCCCTCAGTTTGCCTTGTTGTAAACATTGAGCCAACCTTTTCCCGTCGTTAGATCGTCCCACATTAAATTTAGCACTGTTACCTTGAGAGCTGTAATCAAGGTTAACCGAGGCCCCAGCTCTGACCGCGTGGAGGCTTTAATGTGGGGCGAGACAACCGGTTCGACTATCAGACTCCCCTATTCTAATGTCTATCAGACTCACCTATTCTGATAGAATCGAGCCATTATCTCCTAGGGCCGTCAACAAATATCGCCCGCACGTGCGGCTTCATCTGGTGCTGACCCCTTTGTTCATTATGAACAACTTCCAACAGAATCCCCCAGGGTCGTCCAAGCATGTCTAAAAAACACAACAAATAACCACCGCTAGATGGCCAACAAAGTGCCGCCTTCCGACTTCTTCGCATCCGAAGAAGAAAAGGTGGCCACAGGGTTGGCGCCAGTGAAGACCCCTAAGAGAGTCATAGTTACTCCCACCGTTTACCCGCGCTTCTAGCTAGAGCTCGACCATGAAAGTAGTGGTATTTCATTGTCGGGCTTGCGCCCTCCCACTTATACTACACCTCTCATGTCACTCCACAATGCCGAACTAAAATCAAGCTCAACAAGGTCTTCTTTCCCCGCTGACGAAACTTGGCCCGTTCCTCTGTCAGTGGGTTCGCTAGATAGTAGGTAGGGACAGTGGGTATTTCGTTAATCCATTCGTGCGCGTCACTAATTAGATGATGAGGTATTTGGCTATTTCCTCGCCAAATACTTCAAGGCGGGGTAGTTTATTTCCACAATAGTTTTTACAGATGTTTCATACAACTAAACCCCACCGAGGATAAACAGCTCATTATACCTTTTGAAAGGAGTTAGTAAACCTTGGGAAAAAGAGGACAGTAGGAGGCGGAAAGGGGTGGCAACAGAAAAATAACCCTACGAATATTGGGAGAAATAACAATACCATTACTTAGGGCTGTACAGTATCACAGGTGGGCTAGGAGGCACGATTGAAGGTTTGAATACTTCCACTGACTTCTCCAGAGTGATGAGTCCCATCAGCATTAGTTGCTTCTTGGTCAGGCCCAGCTTCCGGAGGTCCAGGAGTTTCTGGACACCGTACCACGGTAGGAAACGGTGATAGCGCCGAAGGTGACTTTTGATACGCCATGTATCCTACGCAGCTCCCTGGAAATATCCAGGTTGTCGGCATAGTACGACCGTTTCTCCTGGTAGGCCCGCTTTGTGTTGGTCGAACTGGACACCACTTGGACGTCGGTTACCATCGCCTCGTTACCTTGGATGATAACGAGGTCTGGCTTCCTCAGTTCTTGTGATGTTCGGAAGTGCGGCTCCACGTGGACAGCTGAACGACTCTTTCTGTTGGCCACAAATCTATCAGCTGTTGCTACTATATAATCGTTTCTTTTAATGCGTGCACCGTGTGTCCTGGTGCACGTTTATAGGATATGACCAGTGTGCTCCACTTCTCCGCAACAGAAACGACAGGTCGGAGACCGTCGACCTCGGTTTGTCCTTCCCGCGGAGGGAAGGGCATTGATGCGGAGCTTGATCATATCCTTGTAGATGTGCGATCTCGAGTGCAAGATCCCGTCACCGACCCAGGAGTTGCCGTATGGGAAGTTATGGCTATAAGCCAGATGCTTCCAGTCTAAGGTGTTGGTTAGACTATGTTGCATCTCCTTATAATGCTGATCCGTTGTCAGGAGAACCAGCCCGCAGGACTCTTGCTGTTCCTTGAGCTCTTGCCCGAATTCTGGAGAGGTTTAAATTCCCCAGATCAGCGGGTCAGTTGAGTTAGCAAGCTTCTCGAGACGCTTGGCTCGGAGTACGAGAGCGTGGCGTGAAACCAACGGGAGGCCAAGTCCTCCGTCCCGAATCTTCGTGTGAAAATATTCGATCACAGTGTCATCGGGTAGGTTTAGCTAACGCCTCACATACCTCCTTACCAGTTTGTCGACTAAAGTGAGAGACGCCATTCTCACGCGGGACAGCACCATCGCGTCGAATGCTTTTCGTATGTCCAAGATTGCCATAAAGACAGGATTTAGCTTGGCTTTGGAGTACCTTAAAAGGTAATCCAAGAGAAAAATATTCTCTGCCGTGCGATCGTCCCACCTGAACCCCTTCTGCCCTTTTTCGAAAGGTAAAAGGTCGGTAAGTCTCAAAGCCACAATTTTGTGGAATTTCTTCAATATTGTGTAAGTCACTGTGAACGGCCTAAAGTCCTTTGGCTGGGTGGTATTGGCCAACTTGGGAATTAGGACCGTTCTGTTCGCCTTGAGGCTCGGGGGAACTTTCCGCGTTTATATCGTGGTATGAAGAGCTTCGCTACGATGTGAGCGGGAACCATGTCAGGCCCTACCGCGGTGTTCTTCTGAAGTCTGGGCGACTGAACTTCCTCTCCGGAGATCGGAAGCCACATGTCGGGACAGTCAAAAAGGGGCTTTGCGGGTTTAGGTCGAAGGTTTTGGTCCAGAAGGCTGTGGTTCCTTCTAGGACCGGTCGCTCATCCAGAGAGATTTGTCCGTTCAATGTTTTGTTGGCGCAAGTCTTTCGACTACGCTTCCAGAGTTTCTGTACGTACCGGTACAAGTGTGCTTTTTTTCTTTCTGTTAGGGCGGACGTTCGAGTTCGGGCGTGCCTTGCGGTGTTCCTGGACTGCTGACTGTTGGCCAGTTTTTTCCGAGAAAAATTGGCTTCCAGGTAGCGGTCCAGGTGAGGTGTTATGTCGTCACCGGCAAGTGCTTGAGTCAAAATCGGGTTTAGCTCGACCTCATTGTAGTGTTTTGACTTCTCAGGCTTGACCAAGGTTTTTGACGCCTTGGTCAGCCAGTCCGCCAACTCTTGCAATGGGTCGCACTGAGACTGAGGCATGCCTCCCTCAGTGTTCGAGCTTTTGTCTTTCTGAGCCGGAGGCAAGCCTCCGAGCTCAGTAATTGTAAGATCTTTGTAATATTGCTTCCGTCTTAGGCCTTTTATAGCCTCGACGGTGCGGTGGACGAAATGGGCTTGAGAAGTTTGTTCGTAATAGTCTGATCAGCCTCAGTTTGTTTCCATTCCAATGCGGTCAGTTTATTCGACTCCTCGTCCATCCATATCTGCCTTCTGGGAGGATTGGGGTCCTGGGTTTTCTCTTTGAGCATGCGTCCTTTATGGACAGGGAGCCCCAATGGGTGGAAGCTTTCTCCACGAAATTCGCAAGGAATTTTTATGACGTTCTCTGTCATTTCATTCCCTTCCGATGAAGGAGGAAGAGAAAGGTGGTGGGTACCTGATGGTCTTCCGGAGGAACCGGAACCCGGGTGCTATGGCGTGACGATCGTTCCATTCCGAGGCTTATTTAGTTTATGCGTTACCCATCAGATTACCCTGGTGGGCTTGTAAAGCCAATGCTCGTCACTAATTAGATGACGAGGCATTTGGCTATTCCCAGCCAAAAAACTGAAGGCGGGATACGTATATTTAGCATACGGCTATACACGGAACACTCCTGACTCTTAGTTTGGCTATTCTCACTTTTATGAAGGGATTAACCCCGGTAAATACAGAATGGATAGAGGAGGACGGGGGAAGGGAGGAACAGTTTGGGCTAACTACAACGGCAACTATGGGATGTCCTACTCTAAAAATAGACTCGCAAAATCACTTGGCACATACATGTTTTGCACTTTCACTGGCACGGTCACTGACACTTCACTTTCACTGACACGTTTCACGAAGTTGCATAAAACATCTTGAACACTTCCATTTTCTTTTCCTTCGCCACAATGCCAATTATCATAATCTGTTTCCGGCTAAGTCCCATCCCCGTTAGGTCTGGAACGGTTTGCCTCGACATAATTCCGCGGTAGGAAATGGTAATCGCGGTAAAAGGAGATATTATCTACGCCATACCGTGTTTGAAGCTCCCTAGAAATATCTATGTTGCGTTCATAGTACTCCTTCTTACGTTGGTAGGCCGCCTCCAAGTTGGTCGATGCGGCGACTACATGCACGTCGGAAACCACTGCTTTCTTACCGTAAATGGTGAGCAAGTCTGGTTTCCGGAGGCCTTCTGATGTCTGGAACCTTGGCTCTTGGTGGTCCACAGGTCGGTTCTTGTTGTTTGACCAGGGACAACTTCATTATGTCTCTTGATTCGTACCCCATGTGTTTTGGGGCGCATTTGGATTACATGGCCGGCGTGCACGATCTCATTGCACCCAAACCGGCAGTTCGGTTTGGTTCCGCCTCTCGTGCACCTTCCTACTGAGAGGAAGGGATTTATCCTTAATTGAAGGATGTCACAGTAGGTGTGGGGTTTTGAGTGTAGGTTGCCATTCCCTACCCATGGTTTTCCAAAGGGGAAATTGTGGCTGTAAGCTTAGTGCTTACCGTCTCCGGTCTTTGTGAGATTCCTATGGTACTCTTTATGTAACTGGGTCGTTGTCAGGGGTGTTACTGAACTGGAATTCCTCAAATCCACGAGTTCTTTAAGAACTTCAGGTGATGAGGCGATTCCGGGGAACAGTGGGTCGGAAGACTTCCCAGCTTCTTAATCCTCCTACGCTCGAAGTATGGAAACATGGCGCGAGACTCACGGGATGCTTAAACCCCCGTCTCGTATGCCTACGTGGAAGTATTCGGTTACTGTATCTTTTGGTAACCTCAACCATTTTCTGATATACTTTCTCACGACTACGTCGATATCCTTCAGAACCGTCCTATGAATCCTTGACAAGACCATTGTGTGGTAAGTTTTGGGTATCAGGTGGATTCGCAGGAGATACATCCTTTGTTGGTCTTTCAATGGAGCCTTGTCAAGTTTACTAAGTAGGTCTTGGGTAGAAATAGTGGGATTGTACAGTCACCCGATGTTACAAAAGGCTATTCTAAGGTAGTTCCATGTATCCTTAGGCCCAACTACTGTGATTGACTGTCCATTCGCTGAAAATGTCCTCATCCTCCCTAACTAAGATCTTCTTTAGTTTTCCGAAGGGGACAGGAGAAATGGTTTTGCATTTGTCAGCGTTAATCTCAAGCTCAATCTCCTTGAGATTAGTTACGGCATTGTCGAGGATGTCTTGAAGACCTTTGGCCGTCGATGCTGCCAAGTTCGAATCGTCTGCAAACATGAGTTTTCAGACTCCCAAATGGTGTAGGGATACCAATATCGGCCGGGATAGTTTTCAGGTCCTGGTCAAGGACCGTGTTAAAAAATCTACGGGGATAAGGGATGTTTCACATCTTTGTTTATCTTGACTGACCCGGCTATTTCGGCCATGTTAAAGCTCAGTGATGTAGAACATCCTTTACAGCTATCGCGCAGGTAGTCAAGAAAGGGCTTGGGTAACCTCGGTTGGTTAAATCAATGAACTTGGCCTCATGGTCAACCGAATTGAAGGCTTTCTTAATATCAAGAATCGCCTTAAAAGTTGGTGTTAACTTGGCGTTGAAATGCCTTAGGAGATAATGCAGTAACAGGACGTTTTCAGCGATGCCGTCTTCTTGTTTGAACCCTTTCTGCCCTCTCTCAAAAGCAGAAGGTTCGAAAGCCTTCTCGCCACTATTTTGTGGAATTCCTTGAGATTGTGGATATAACGGTGACCGGTCTCAGTTCTTTGGGCTGGGTGGGGTTCGCCACTTTCGGAATGAGAACCGATCTGTTCATTTTGAGACTAGGAGGCGTCTTCCGCACGAGCATCATAAGATTGAAAATATTGGCCAGTAGGATGGACTGGGAGGCCTCGACTATTCGCGCTGACACTCCGTCAGGCCCAGTCGCAGTATCTTTGGGCAGTTTGGTTGCTTCAATTTCATCGGGTGTTATTGGAAGTCAAACATCGCCGCATTGTTCAACAGACTCTGGTGCTGGCCTTGGTCTTGCTACCGGAGGTTCTTCGAACGTCTTTTTCCGGAAGTCGGCTGTGCCTTCTGGAATTGTAGTTTGTCGCTCAGAGATTTGCCCATCGAGGATCTTCTTGGCTCATGTCGTTCGTCTGCGTTTCCAAAGCCTCTGGATGTACTGATATTCTCGTACCTTGATCTATTTCTTGGTTTGGTAGTTGGTCTTTACGGGAGCATCTTTGCCGGGTGTGTTGTGTTACCGGCCGTTGACCATCTGTTTCCGTGGAAAAGTGGTCCACAGGTATTAAACGAGGTGTGTTATTATGTCATCGCCAGCAAGAGCCAGTTTTATTACCTCGTTTAGGTTTTCCTCGCTTTAGTGAGTTGGTTTGCTGGTGATCAGCAAAGCCTGACAGGCTGTCTTTAGCCATTCCTCCAACTCATGCAACGGGTCGCCCTGGATGTAAGATGGTTCGCCAGTGACTTTGGTTAGCGTCACCAAATTGAGTTTGCGCAAGATCTGATAATCAACCTTGCGTCTGTAACCCTTGATGGCCTGGTCAGTGCGATGGTCGAAGTAGATCTGAAGTGTTTTATTATTGACCAGCTGCCCTTGGCTGGTCAATTGCCATTCTATGTTCGCAAGTCTCAATGACTCTTTATGACTCCACCGTTGACTGTTGGGTGGTTTAACGGGGGTAGAGTGGACCTTATGTGTTCTTGCTCTATTGACTTGGGAGTCCTGTTAGAGAATCGAACACCCCGTTGCAGATGTCGCAGATATATCCCTGTTCTCCACTCCACATAAGAGAAGGAAGAGAAAGAGTGGGTGATTAATAGACGCCCGACATGCGGGCTTTGCGGTGTTGCCATCACGCCGTTCCGAGGCGTATCATTTGAAGTCGTCCCATCAACTTTTCCCCCTGGCAGGTTTGGTAAACCCGACAGGTGTGGGTGGCGGCCGCTAGAACAGAGGAAACAACCCGCACGGGGGAAGTTAACCACGGAGTCCTTCGAATGGGAGTGGCATAGGACGCAATCCCCTCAGTTGGTCTCGGTGTTAACCTCGAGCCAACCTATTCCCGTCGTTACATCGACCCACAAAAAATTTAGCACGGTTACATTGTGAGCTGTGCAAAGGGGTGGTAGCCCCTCGCTCTCTCTCCCCCCAGTTCCCCAAGTGACAGATTCCCCTTTTCAGTATGTAATTGTTTTCGCCTTTCAATAAATACTCACGTTTTTTTTGCAAGACCTTTCCTTGGTAAGTTTTGTTAAATTGGATTAGGCTATAAACCCTCTAAACACAACGCAGGCCCCATTTTTGTAAATTACACGTCACCTGGTGTTTGTGCTGCACTTCGTCCAGCATCTCCTTGAAGAACTTCTGCTGGCGGAACTGTTCGTGGAGGTAAGTAAGTCGGCTGGATTTTGCTCTGTAGGGCAGTATGCGACTTTGGATTCTAAACGTTCCTTGAGTTATTTGATTTCAAGTACTCGATTCTCCAAAACACGCCGCGGGGGTCGTGAACCTGTTGACCAATGCAGAGCAAAGCGGGAGTCAGTCCACAGAAAAACGGGTTAGAAACTATCAGGGAAAAGTTCAGTTTGAACCAGATATTCCAAACGACAAGCCAGTAGCAGTGCCAGGAGTTCCAAGTGTGGGAGAGTCAATGCTTTGTGTGGGGCTACTCTAGATTTTGACATGACAAAGGCCGAAGCGTCCGGCGGAACTAGACAAACAACGGCTCCGTAGGCCTTCGGGCTGGCATCCGCAAATACATATAGGGTTGTAGAATCTACTTGGGAGGGAAAATAGTGTCGAGGGAATTTAATGTGGCCAATAGCCGACAAGTTTTCTCGAAATTTGTCCGACGAGATAACCACAGATTCCGTGACTGGATCATCCCAAACTAGTCTAGTTTCCACAAGTCTTGCTTAAGAAGTTTGGCTGGTATCGTAATGGTGTTGAGGTATCCTAAAGGGTCGAAAATTTGACTTATGTTTTGAAGTAGCAATATTTTCTCAGAGGGATCTCAGTGTTGAACTTTAAGGCTGGATTGGACAGGACATCTGCGGTGGTTCCCAGAGCATTCCAAGGGTCCTTACCGTGTTTTTCTTTGAAGCAACGTTATCGAGTTGTAGCTGCATCTACTGCTAAACCATACAACGAAAGACGTTGGTGGAGGAAGGATAGTAGGATAAACAGGGAACAGGTTGCTCCAAGTAACAGTACTTAAAATCGGTAAGTCTCAAAGTGGGAGTTAGGGTGTTCAGGGTTACTACGGCAAAAGAATAGTAGGAAGTTACGGTCTTTTTTATCGATAGCAATATTGAAGAAAGCTTTTCCTGTGTCACTCGAAACAACTTATTGATGGAGGCGGATGCGGAGTAGTATTTCACAAAGCTCCTTCTGTAGTGGAGGACCAGACTCAAGACATTGGTTGAGGCTGAAATCAATTCGAGAGGGTTTACTAGAGCAGTCGAATACGACTCTTAGTGTTGTGGTGGAGGACCCTTTCAGAACAGCACGATATTGTAAATAATGGGAGTTGGGAGGATTCGAACGCCCGTCTATTTTTTCGATGAACTGTTTCTCAAGGTAATCTCGTATCACAGAAAAATACGCCAAAAGAAGGGAGGGATTCTTTCGTGAGCGTCGGACTAGGGATTGGGTACGGGCAAACGACAGTTCGAAGTTCGAAGGAAGAGGCGGGTGATCAGCTTTCCGTGTCAGTTTGGCTTCATAATGTCTGTTGGGGCGAGAGACGAAGACGATAATGTAACAAGAGAAGTAAAGAATTTCCAGTAAATGACCGGGGGTTCGTTTTCTGTTTCACGACCCACCTTTTTATGAACTGAGTGTCTGAGGGTAGAATTAGAGCAGAAAGAAAGGCTTAGTAACAACAGGCAGTGTAGGCTAAGGCTTTGAACAAGGCGGATACAAGGTCGAGTCCTTGCCAATATTCTTACGTGAACGCAATTGTCGTAAGTTGTCGTGTAATTCGGTGTGCGACTGTTTTGTCTCCACTCCCAGGGGCTGTAAAGGAAACCCATCAACTTTTAACCCTGAAATTGTTTGTCTTAACAACTACAAAAAGCTGGTAAGTTTAATTTAATTTCAAACCATCCATACACAATTACATTTTGGTCCTCCGAGCCGGATTCGGTTGTTTTGTTGAACAATCATTTTTGGAATTTGCGCAGTCGAAAATCCTACACGTCGTCAGCCGCGCCCAAAGTTGCTGGCCGAACCCGCAGGCCTGAAGTCAGGTTGCCATCCGTTACATAGTGACAGCCCGCGGTCTCAAGTATACAACGCGTTTACTTCGTTACGTCAACGCGTCCGAGCTCGCCGCGTCCTTTGGATTTTAACCTGCCATTTTCAGTCCGAAGCTTCCGTTAGCAAGGGCAACCATCTAACAAGATGGCCGATGCCAATTCAGAAGCGCTTCAAGAAGTAAACGTACTTCAACTGAAGAGGAGACGAACGAGTCTCAGGCGTAAAATCACCGGACTCTGCAAACAAATTGAAGTCCTCATAAATGAGGGAAAGTCGAGACAGATTTTGCAGAGTATGCAGCAGGAATGTCAAGCCGCCTACCGAGACGTTGAAGGCATAAACGAAAAATTGACGGACACGCTAGATGAATAAGATGAATAAGCCGCGAAGGTAGCGACACTCCGTGCTACCAAACGCCAGTTTGCCAGCAAAGGACTCGACTTTTTTCCGACGAATAGTCCGCACGCCGATGTAAGCTGCTTTCTCCGTGTGTAATGCTGCGGGCTTGTCTTCGGGAAGTTCGCTTGTGCCCATCTGCTAGTCTAGGATGCAGCCCAATAGGGGGAGTCTTGTGGTCGGTTCGACTGTTTTGTCCTTGGCCAGAGGAACGCCGCAGTCAGCGCAGAGAGCTTTGAAAACGGGTAGGACCTCGAGGCAGCGAGATTCGGATTCCTCGATTATGAGGAAATCGTCCATATTGTCACGTTAAGAAACTGCACGTGAATAAAATGCACAAGCCCAATCTGTATTTTCAGGCACAAAGGTACAGACACTTTCTGAGTTACACTTCGATTACTAGGGGACTACCATCTTGTCAGTTCGCCAACCCGACTCTGACTCTCAATTGTAATGGGACTGGTATTTATACCCCTCTGATCCAAGCCCTGGACTGCTGAATCAGCAGTTCCGGTCCAACAAGTCTGGACAACCCTGGACAGATGGTCCCTACGTGCAGCAATTGCCTGAGGCAACAGCTGCGGAAATATGAGAACGGGCAGGGGAAACAATGGGGGAATGCAACCAAACACTACTAGCATGCAAAAAAAGTACGAAAAGTGAAGAATACCGTGTCGTTACCCCCCTCCTGGGCACAAGCGTCCCGCTTGAAGGGTTGACACTAAGGGAGTAACGATGACCTTACATCTTATGGGCGGCTGAGTCGTCTGGTAACGGGGCATCGGGTCCATACCGCTTGGCGGCATAGCGACGGTAGATGGCCTCGGCGGTGGCAGCGGGTACAGGAGGGGGTTCCCACCGCTCTCACCCTTCTGACAAGGTGCAAAAGCCCGTCCCGGAACTCGCAAACCCACCAGTTTTCTTCTTCGGCAGGTCTCTCAGTCACCGGCCCATCTTGCACTGTACGGGATTGGGTCGCCGCAGGCGCCGTGTGGGAACGTGGCATCCTCCCGGCTTTTTTTATTTTTTGTAACATACTTCTCACTTCACTGGGATGGAAGTGTTGGGTTGGTCTGGGTGCTGGGGACGTTATTTCCTCGGCTTCGATTTTGATTGGGACCGCGTCCTCTGGTACCACCACCTCGGTTTCTACCGTGACACTAGTCACTTCACGGGCACTCTTGGATTGCATGGTTAGATGTTACTCGTAATAGTGTTTGCGATGGAATGAAGGCGTGAAGCGATGCAAGCCTATTAGAACATTAACTTAGGACCCCAAGTCCGCTGAAATCAAACGATTGGGCTCCTTTTTCACTCAAAGCATTCTAAGTTTACTACTGACACATTTTTTCATTTAAACATTCGCGCAATCCTCATGTAGTCTGAGGCGTTCTTCTAAATCGTCAAGACGCTCCCGTAGGTTTTCGATTTCAGGAGTGTTAGCGGGACTGGTTAGGTTACTGCTGGGGCAGCGGGCATGGGCGTTTTTCGAGCACCATAGTTGATACATGAGCAGACAGGATAGTACAAACAAAAAAAAGGGCGGGGATTCCCATTACACTAAGGACTACGTTGTTAGTAGGGACATTATCACCGAACGCATTCTCCTGGTCTCGTAACGCCTTTTGAAAATTTGCCCACGTTATTTTCCTTCCTTCCGTTACTTCTTTATTTTGTTCTTCGAATTCCAAAATTTCATGCAGGTTAGGGATACTCTCAGGGGTGAGGTTGGCCGTCGGAACATGATTAGTAGAAATGTTAACAGGAGGAAAGGGGGAGAGCCAATTTACCACTGTTGTTAAATAATTGTGGCCAAAGGCCTCCAGAGAGGCCGGTACAATCCATTCCTTTGTAGTGGCTGCACAGCCTATGGGTATTTCAAAGAGACCGACCGCATTTACTTTGAGGTTTTTGGCCTCGTAAGAGGGCTAAGCTAGACCAGGGTGACAGGCAATCGTGATCTCCATAGGACTCCCGGTAGAGTAGAGCCATCTCCTAGAATCTACCTGCTTTAAGGTTGAGTCCGTCGTTTTTCTTACTACTTTTTGGCAAAGCCGCGCACTGCTATTGAGGTCGTCTCTAAGGAGTGCGGTGACACATGAGAGCTTCGTGGTTACCCAACGGACCTCTCGGTTTAAAGGGCAGAATTTGATCGGATAGGGCTTACAGTTAGCTATTTCTGACTCGGACAGCTCAAGATACATTTCCATGTCGGTAGATAGGGCAACATACTCTGGTAAATTGGTGATTTCATGGACAAGGCTACTACCCATTATTGGTACGGGTATGGTTACTAATCTGAACAGCTGCAGGTGGTAGCGTGGTTCGTACAAAGGTAACTCAATAAAAAGCCTAAGTTTGCCTTTATAGGCGGCTGAGCTTACTTTACAGTATCGGTACATGGTCCTGAGCCCTCCGGCTTCCTGGATGTCACCTACCGCCCACCCTTTTGGTAGGGCGGCTTCAACCTTCTTAATGACTTCGACAAGATCCGTTGATGGGAGGAGCAGAGGTGATAATACTCCGCTTGCGGCTGCAACAATTCCGTCGCTAAGCGAGTTGAGGTATGATTCGGCCCATTGTAAGGCGCCTTCAATGGCTCTGGCCCACAGGTCGACCTCTAGGTTGAACATCCACGCTGCTTGGTTAATGTTCTGATGTACGGCGACATTAGCCTTAAAACTTTCAAATCTTGATTCGAAACCAATATTCCATTTCGTCAGCCTGTGTAAGGCCTCGGCGTTCTTTTGGGTATGCCAAAAGGTGCTGTTTATGAGAGTTGTCTGTTCTTCTACGGCATGCTTGATTGCGCCTTCGCGCTTCTCGAGTGAGGCGATTTTCGCGTTCACGCGCTGCAGGTCGTCATATGTCGCGGTACCGAAAAGCCATTTGAGAGCTTATCCTCCAACGTTAATTAGACCGCGCTTTCCCCTTCGCGAAGGCGGGGTGTCGGTCATTTGCGCTAGGGTCTTCCCCTGCCTTTTTAGCTCGTCGAGTTGCTTGCTAAAACTTGCGATGTCCTGCTCTGCCCTTTTACTTAAGACTTCCAGTACCCCGTTTGTTTGAGGAATTTTGGTAAGCAGGGATGCCTCACGGCTTATGGCACCTCGGATTCTTAATAGGAGCTGGTTCAATGGCTCGATGTCGACCTCCGTTACTAGCCTCCACTGGGCCCCTGGTAAAAGTAAATGCCCTTTTTCTATGAAGTAGACTCCTTCATGTAGCGAAATTTCCTCCGATCTAGCGCTCCCCAAGACGAAGATAGCCAGGACAAACAGTGTCCTCAGATACGCGCTCCCTAAGAAAGGGAAGGTAAGCGACAATGTTTCGCACTGCAATGGAATAAAAACAGAATCTGTATTGTGCGAGCATCAGTAATCATGTAGTCCAATATTCGGGTTATATATAGTAGACAGGATCCAGAATAGGCTGGTCTATTATTTCAATACCGAAACAGGACAGTGCCACTGGGTAAGGTCTATAAAAGAAGGAGGACCTAACTAATTGTACATTTGCTTTCTACGGCCAAAATTGACATAAACTAATTCGTGGAGGGTTTTCAGTGGCTTTCGTTAGTGTTGCCATAAATCTTCACCAGAAATTTGCAATAAAGTGAAAAATTTAATGATTGTTTTGTGAGGGAAAGAGAGCCTCGGGGCTCGAAGTAACCTCACCATTGATAAACGCCCGCCTTTGGTTATTTATTTGTGTCAAGCGACGTAGGTGATGCTAGTCCGAATACAGTTGTAAGACGGAGAGAGTCAGGGGACAGTAAGGGAGAGAAGAGCCTCGGGGCTCAGAGAGTCGGGTGAAGAGAAGTGGTCTTCCTTGAATTATTTGATTATTGTTCATTCCTTAACAAGCAGCGGCAATTTGTAGAATGACATGACCTGATGCTCCCTTTTTATAAACTCCTTGCCCTAATCCTTGGCGATCTTCTAAGATTGGTCTGGTCTTTGGTTAGGGGATGTTTATCAGGGGGCTTATTTTCTTGTCCCTCCGTTTCGTGCTCAATCATACCGCTTCCTTCAGCATTTGCCCCGCCGACCATAATCTCTTGGTCATTGTCGTGGCGGCGCTCAGTGTAAGGTTTTAACCTGGATATATGTACGATGTCTGATTTCCGCCTCTTAACCCCCGCGACTTCGTAGTCGACTGGAGACGTTTTTCTGATAATTCGAAACGGTCCGAAATAGCGGTGTAGTAATTTTTCGGATCGTCCAACCTTCCTAACCGGCGTGTGGACCCAAACCAATTGTCCTTCCTCAAATGTTTCTGACCTATGCGTTTCGTCGTACCTTAGCTTTTGCTTACTCTGTACTCCTTCCAACCGTTCCTTTACCTCGGCGTCAGTTTTCTGTAATTTCGTTACGCTGGGAGGTAAGGAGTCTGGCTGGGCGGGCGCGTTGTCTACCGTGTCAGGTAGGGCACCTAGGGCCAAAGCTAAAACGAGCGCGCTCGAAATTTTGCGAGCGATGAGCGCGATTGCTCGTTTCTAAAATTTGCGAGCGCGAGCGCAAACCGAAAGAGCGCACGCTCGTTTAGCAGCGCCACCTAGAGTTAAAAGCCGGTACTTAATGTTAAAAATCTAGCAGGGCTTTACCATTCGTTTCGGAATAATCGTTGTCACCGTTTTCGAAATTTAAATGTAAATGGGCCTTAAGTAGGTTGGCTCCATCGTGGCCTTAGTATCGTAATGCTGCTGTACGAAACGGATTATCTTCGCTCAAATAACCTGGCCCTTCCATTGACTTTCGCAAATTCTCCTTATACGTATCATGGTCAAAGAAGATTAAATTTTCATTAAATAAGATAATAAGATTATGATTAATTAGTTTTCTTTTGGTTTCCTTAAATTATTTAGTTACAAATAGGTTCAGTGAGGGATCTGAGGGTCATGGCCGAACTACCGCTAAAAATGTATGCAAAATAGCACTTATAGGTAAAAATAAATGTATAGTAAGGTAAAATAAGGTAGAAGTTTTAAAATCATAGTGAGAGTTAAATATAACTCAAAGAAAAATTGAGAAGCAAAAATTGAGAAGTAAAACTATATCATTTTTCTAGCCAACGGAAACAATTCAAAAGAGCGCGAGCGGGAGCGCGAGCGCGAGCAGGTCTATGCCTACTTTTTCAAACGGCCTCCCTACTTGGATAGGCATCATTAGGCCTCGTTTGCGTGTTGTTTCGTGCTTCTTTGTTTGACAATCTTCGCACGAGTTTACGTGATTAGCGACGGCCCGCATAATTTTAGGCCAGTAGTACCTTTTTGAAATCTTATCCCACGTTCGCCTTAGACCGAGATGGCCGGCAGTCATGTCATCATGACAGGCGTACAAGATTTCACGTTTCATTGAGGAAGGTATGCATAACCTGTGTCTCTTTTGACCGTTCCTAATGAACTCTTTATAGAGTTTCCCGTTGTGTAAGGTAAACCTGCACGCCTTTCGCCTATCTACCGCCTTAGGCGTGACTTGCTGTAAGACATTGACAATTCTAGACCATCGTTAGTCCTCTCGTTGTTCCTTAGCTAAACTGTCTATCTTGGGTGTTGTTTCGCCAAGCGTGAAGACCCACTATTGGCCCATACTCGTCGTCTCCTTCTGCACTCGGGGGCTCGACGGGATTACGAGAAATTGGGTCCGCGTCGTTATGGACAAGACCGTTTCGGTGTATGGTGCTGAATTCGTATTCCATAAGCAAGAGGTCCCATCGGGCTAGGCGTCCTTTCGACTCCTTCCGAGTCATCAGCCATCAATGGGCGTGATTATCGGTAACTACCTTGAACGTTTTACCTCATATGTAAGATCGAAATTTCTTAATCGCCCACACGAGTGCGAGGCACTCCTTTTCGGTGGTTGAATAATTCTTTTCGCTCTTATTCAGGAGACGGCTTGCGTTCGACCCCGTCCTGTCTTTGTGCTAAAACGGCTCCTATCCCAATATCGCTAGCGTCGGAGTGAATTTCACAATTCCCTGTCTAGGATCCGGTGAGCAAGGTTGGGGGCTGATACTAGAGCCTGTTTTAAGTCCTCAAATGCTGCTTGTTGTTCCATGTCCCACACAAATGGTACGTTATTTTTAGTTAGGCGAGAAAGCGGCTCGGCCCTAGGTGAGAGGTCCTTTATGAATTTTCGGTAGTAGGAGCAGAGGCTAGTGAAGCTCCGAATTTCTGTTAGGTTTTTCGGTACGGGAAAGTCCTGTACCGCCCTAATCTTCTGCACGTCGGGACGAATACCCTCCTGGCTTACTGTATGACCTAGTACATTTACGGTCTCACAGCAGAAGTGGCATTTACTGGTTTTAATTTTAGCCCTGCTTCCCTGAGGCAAGTCAAGATTGCGTCAATGTCGCGCAAATGCTGTTCGAAAGTTTTTGTAAAGATAAAGACGTCGTCTAAGTAGACGAGGCAGACGTGTCACTTAAAACCTGCTAGAATGACGTCCATCATTCTTTGGAAGGTGCCGGGGCGTTACAAAGCCCGAACGGCATTTTGATAAACTGATACAATCCGTCCGGCGTAACGAATGCCGTTTTATCCTTACCGGACTCTTTTATACCCACTTGCCAGTAACCCGACATAAGGTCGAGAGTAGAGAAGAATTGGGCACCCTGGAGCGAGTCTAGGGCGTCGCCAGTCATTGGCAAGAGGTAGACGTCTTTAACTGTGGCCGAATTGAGGCGTCGGTAATCTACACAAAAACGCCACGTGTCATACTTCTTCTTCACGAGCACCACGGGTGAAGCCCATGGGCTGTTGATGCTTCGACCATCCCGGCTTGCATCATTTCGTGCACCTGGTTCCTAATCAGCTCTTTTTCACGATAAGCGCTGAGGTACGGGGCCTGAGACACGGGTTTCGCGTTACCTGTGTCTATTTCGTGCTCAACTATGTTCGAGAACCCAAGATCGGTAGAATCCCTAGCAAAGCATTTTCTGTGCTTGTGCAACACTTTAATCAGGGCCTCTTTCTGGCCGCTATCTAGTAGCTCGGACACGCAACTGGTTACAGAACCGTCATCTATTGCTTCTGCTTTGACCGTGTCCTGCGATTCTCCTTCTACGATGCATCCTAGCACCGTTCCCGGTCCTACCCATTGAGCTTCTGTCCCGAAGTTAGTTAACATAACTAGCGCTTCTTTCCCTTGGAAACTGGTTTGGGAATCCCGAAGTTAGTTAACATAACTAGCGCTTCTTTCCCTTGGAAACTGGTTTGGGATCGCCCCACGCTTATTCCTTTTTCTAGGAAAAGCCGTTTTTCTGCTTCCACCAATAGGTCTAGTCCCTCGTGGGATTCTAGTGACGCCTCGTCCTCTACTGGATTTCCTCCCTTTGACCTCTTCATTATCACTTGCACAGGTACCATTGATCTCGCAGGAATACTTTTTGCTTCTTTTAATACGACCTTGACTTTAGCGGACTCGGGATCGGCTTTAAAGTCCGGGTGCACGATTGTAAGCCCTCCTCCGTCAGAGGCGACTCTCGGTCTCGCTCCTCGGTGTTTGATAAGCGATCCCCTGCTAGCTCTATTACGTTACACTCAATGTTCTCTTCTTTCACGTTGTCACTTTTTACTTCCCCATTGTACTCTGGATGCCTGATTAACCTGAAACCATTGTCTGCGTACCGAATTGTTACGTCACGTAATTGTCTGAGTAAATCATTCCCGACAATTAAATCAGAAAGCCCATTATTAAAAATTACTGCCTTAGCTCGGGTTATTTTCCCTGCTATCTTTACCGTGAGCCAAACTCCGCTTCTTACTTGGGCTAATTCACCGTTTGCTACCATAATTTCTGGCCCACTCCATGGCTCTACTTCGGCCTGATTTTGGAGAACCCAATCCTCTGACTACGCTTACAGCGGCTCCGGTATCAATAATCGCTAATATCTCTGTACCGTTACAAATCACAGTTTCTTTAAAAAGCCTTGGGCATCTAACACATAAAATGGGGATTTGTACTACCTCGGCGGCCCTACCCCTACGAGTCGCCGGTTTTAGTTTTCCGGCTCGATGGCGTGCTCACTATACTGGAGGTTCCTGACGGGGAATCTGTCAACCCAGTCATGCGGGTGGCGATTCCCGCCTTCAAAATTCTGTTGACTGTTCCCATTTGGACCTACGTTGGGACGGGACTGGATTGGATTGCCCCTCTCTCTGGGGATGCTTCGGCAATTTCGGGCCATATGTCCTGTTTTTTTACACTTGTGGCAAATTGGAGCTCCGTCATGCGATCGGGAGTTGGGAAAGAAGGGACGGACAACCTTTCCTTTTGATCCGCGAAGATCATTCCGCAATTGTTGAAACCCTTCGATCAGCACACTCCTTAGTTCCCCAAACAGCTTCGTAAGATCCCCACTACTTCCTCTTTCCACTACGCTTGCATTAGCTACCGGCCACGGCTTCCATTGCGGGTCACTCGCACAGGCTACCGTAACACGCTTCTCTTTGTTCCTGATAACTGATGACCACCAAGATTGAGAAGCTCGGGCGCGCTCTTGGCCGAATTCTAGGTTTTTGGCCGCTTCGCGGTACTAGTCGCATGTAGCGATGCGCTGCTGTGCGAGGACTTCAGTTAAACTGGGCCGCAGACCGCGGAAAAGGTAATCCAGCTTCTGTGCTTCTGTCATATTTGGGTCGACATCAGCACAAAGTCCCAGAACGTCGATGTAATACTCGTTGATAGTCTCACTGGGGCCTTGGAAACGCAACTGGAGTCGTACCAACTGCCTATAGTTTCTCGCTGTCGATACGAAGGTCTTCTTAAAATCGGCTTTGATTCGCTCCCAGACTGGCAAACGTCGACCGTCTTGACGGTACTGATTTCAGTACCACGTAAGGGCAGTACCTCCCATGTTTGCTCCAAAGAACCGGGCTTTGTCGTCTTCATCCCACTCGTTGAAGTCCGCCACTTCTTCATAACGGTCCAGGAATTAATGGGATCAGAGGCGTCTGAACCATCGTAATTTGGGGCTTCCATAGGTCTCCTTAGACGGGTACTGGTTTGGCCAGTCGTGGTCCTTGCCATTGCACCGATGGTGGCTACTGGTTGGCTGGTATGCGCCATAGTTTCAACAGGGATTATTTCGGTGGTGTGGGTTGATCTAAGCAAGGGTCCGCGAGTGGTAGGGAGTTTCGTGGGAGACGCAAATATTTCGTCTTCGGTAGTACCCTCTACACGGGAATACGTTACGGTACCTGGGGTCAGTGGTCCTGGGGTTTTTGGTAACCCTAAGGATACGGCTGCTTCGCTGGTTGCGATGGGTAGGTCGAATACGGTGGGAGCTCTGCGTAGCTCTTCGGCTGATCGGTGGATCGTCGATTTCCTTGTGAAATCAACAGGTGGTGGGGCACTCTCCCCTCGGAGCCGGGCGCTCTGGCGTACCGGACAAGGGACTTCTTTCTCTGGGATGGAATTCGACCGTTCCCTCTACCCAGACATTAATTATTTTTCTGGACTTTGGGTGCTTTTTGGCATTCAGGACTCGATAAAGTTCAGTCTTTTTCGGACTTGTAATTTTTCGCTAGAGGCTTCACAATTTTAGAGTCCCTTTTGGACTTGTAAATTTTCGTGCTGCGTAGGGCTCAAAAAGTTAGAGTTCTTTTTGGACTTATAGATTTGTAGCCCAAGTACTTTAGAACGTACTAAGTCCTTTAAAGCACTTAGAAAATTTACTTACGAGGATAACGAGCTCTTAGGAGCATACCCCGCATCTCCACCAAAATGTTACGCTAAGAAACTGCACGTGAATAAAATGCACAAGCCCAATCTGTATTTTCAGGCACAAAGGTACAGACACTTTCTGGGTTACACTTCGATTACTAGGGGACTACCATCTTGTCAGTTCACCAGCCCGACTCTGATTCTCAATTGTATTGGGACTGGTATTTATACCCCTCTGATCCAAGCCCTGGACTGCTGAATCAGCAGTTCCGGTCCAACAAGTCTGGACAACCCTGGACAGATGGTCCCTACGTGCAGCAATTGCTTAAGGCAACAGCTGCGGAAATATGAGTACAGGCAGCGGAAACAATGGGGGAATGCAACCGAACACTACTAGCATGCTAAAAGAGTACGAAAAGCGAAGAATACCGTGTCAATAAAATTGTCGATTCCGTCGGACTGCGAAATGATTTTAGCAACTGAACGTAACACTTCGGCGAATTGACAGAAACTCTTAGGGGACGTTTTGCACCCGAACGGGAGTCTGACATCGCAATAGAATGCGCCTCGCCACTCGAAGCCGAGCAGTGCACACTGCTCTTTCTTGACTGGTGTTAGCCTGGACGCGCTTTTAATGTCCACCTTGGCCATGTAAGCGGTCTTACCGATGGATGTTAAATGTTGGATGCGTGAGATAGCGTACGAGATCCCATGGTAGGAGACCGAAGCTTCTTCGTCCGGGATGCCGTCGTTTACCCTGGAGCCCATTGCTCTTGAAAGGTCGAGAATGAGTCTCAAGCCGTCGGGTTTCTTGGGGACTGCCCGCAGAGCGTTGATGAAGCAAGGGGAGGCAGAAAAAGGGCCAAAGACGTGGTCGTTCCTAATCTATTTAGCGATGTAAGTATCGACTAGCTCCGAGTTAGAAGAGATAGAAAGCAAATTAAAGGAGCGAGTGCTCGCCACACGGCCTTTAAAGCCAATGTCTGCGCCAAACGTTAAAGTTCTATGTCTAGTGCAGGTCAGATAAAGTGGCAGCAATTTATTGATTAAATCGCAAAATACACCAACTTTCACCGGAGGACAGGAAGCGTAACTGTGCAATTTAGAAGGATGCAGTGGGACCCCTTCAACTGAGAAGGGTGCTTGGAGAGACGAAGGCGAATCCTGAGAAGATGGGGTGAGCGAAGCTGCTGCTGCTGTGGCGTCCATAGGTGATTTTGAAGTCGACGGAACCGAGGCGGAAGAGGAGTGCAAGGGAAACGTAGCCGAGGAGGCTGTGTCGAAGGGGGTGGGATCGGCCCACCGGCCGGAATCAGTTTTTCGGATTTTGAGATCTGGAGGTAGGCTAACGCGATCTGGAATTTTTGCGCCTATCGAATCGAAATGGATAGGATCGTTTCGGGCAACGATGAGCACCGTGCGTCGTACTGCGGTATTCCGAGCACTCATGAACTATTCCGCAACCGCCAGCATAGAATGACTTATTAAATGTGCAACAGGTCTCGCCTGAGCCTCGACCCCAACTTTTGCACGCCGAACAAAGGCGGATGCCTGGGGAATTTTTGTACGCTGGTTAGGGATTCAGTGGGCGGCGAACCGATTCTTCCAGAATGGGCTTTTCTCTTTTGCTTGGACTACGGAATCCAAATTGTTCCACGCCTTGGGCGAAAGTTTGTGCCACACCGGAAAAAAACTCAGAAGATTACGGAGGGCTGCCGCCCCAAATCTAGCCCCAGTGTCGGCGCCTTGCTGAGTGTGCATTGCGTGTACAAATAGCGACCAGGCTGTTACTCCCCATTGACCCTAGAGCAGCGGGGATGGGCCCTTGGAAGCGTTGATCACCTTCAAGAAGTGTTGTGTAATTTGGAGAAATTAAAGTAATATTACATTACAATCACATTTTACTAGAAAAGTAATATTACAATTAAATTATGCGCTCTGTAAATAAAGTAATTGTACAATTACATATTTCTGAAAGAAGTAATGATTTAAATTACAATTACTTAGGATATATTTAACTGTGTAAAGATTATGCTAGTGATCAAGATGCCAATGAAATAATTTAAATGCGTATTTTTATGTTTCGCGGGTCTGACAAGCCATTTAAAGGTCGGAAAATTATTCGAATTGATTTATTTGTATTTCCTTATAGGAGCAAGGTCTGTTTCTCGGTTAGGCTATAATATAACAGGCATAAAAAGCAGTTTCTGTAAAGTTTGAACGAAGCACGTTAAATATTTAAAACTTCGTAGTTCTTTTTAAACATTAGAAACTTCTCAAAAATGTCTGGAGCAAGCCTGTTTCTTTGGGCAGTCAAGATGTCTTGCGCCGTACTAAAAACTCTCTCAATATTGGCTGAGGATGCCGGTACGCAAAAAAGGTGCTTTGAATACGAAGCCAGAAGTGGAAAGCGGGAAGCATTAGCCTTCCAGAACTCCAAGGGTGAGCAATTGACTTCGATGCATGGCTCTCCGAAAAACATATTCAGCTCGCCATGAAGCTTAGAAGCTTCTCTAGAGCTTTCTCCCTTGCGAGAAAGTGACAGGTGACTAAACAACCGCTTTTTTGGCGGTGTCTCAGTTGCGTCAGAATCGCTTGTGTTGTTGAGGTGGCTAATCGGAATGCCAATTTTCGAACAGTGCATTTTCACACTGTACTTGAGAAGGGTTCTGGCTTGAGAGGCTGTATATGTCTTCGAAGCCGAAGTCCAGCCGAGCTTGAATCGAGGATCCAGGCAGGTTCCTAAATGTGCAGACTTAGAATTACGAATCGGAGAAAAACGAAAAAAAAATCAGAATGAAGTACCGGTCACGTAAAGCTCGTTCTCATCTTCTACATATTGTAGTCTTCTTTTAAATGAGGCTAAAAGTGTTTCTGCTACACTCTGCGTATACAATAGCGTCCCACGGTCTTCTAGTCCCAGAACCAGGTCCAGATACATGGGAACAACGACACTTAGGGTTTCACCGTCCTTTTGAACGACATCGGTGGCTTCTTTCAGGGGACCCAATAGCATTACTACTTCTTTCAGTTTCTTCATGTCAGTAGAAGTGAGTGGTCCATGTTTTTTAGTGGCCTGCAACTTGGACCATAGCATTGGATCTCTCTTGAATGCTGCAATGAACCTTTCTACCATAAGCAACTGTGAATTCCAGCGTGTGAGATTCGCTGCTGGAATTCGAAATCCAACGGAGGATTGGAGCATCTCCGTGTCCAAAGTGCTTTTTCTAATTGAGGCTACAATTTTGCTGACTCGGCCTAGTATATTGCTCGTAGCCTTAATATAAATAAATTTTGGATCAGAAGCTTATACACCTCTTAATAAAAAATAATATACCTCTAATGTCTTAAGTTTATCCTTAACGACAAGCTGTAACGTATGAGCAATGCAACTAGCACGCAATAGTTGTGTGGCTTCGGGTTGCAGGTTTAAAGTCTCGGAGACTGAATAGACTTCTTCATGATCTTCTTCGGTAACGACGTCTTCGTCGTCTTCGTTATCAAAAAGCTCGAATAAATTTAGGCCTGTCTCCTCGTCCTCTTTATTTTGCTCTTCCGAGTCCCAGCCTGGCAGATTTAGAGCAAACGCCTTCTTCATGTTACTGGCGTTGTCTGTTACAGCGCGCACGACTTTATTCGTGATCCTCCAGTGGGAAGTTACGTCGTCTAGTGCTTGCTGAATATTTTCTCCAGTATGCCTACCAGGCATTGTAGAGCACGAAAGAAGGACATTAACTTGCTTCCAATCATCTGTGACAACCGAGCATGATACCCCCATGTATCCCTCCATCGCTCTAGATGACCAAATGTCTAACACCAATGAGCAGTTGCTAACACGCGACAAAAAGAGTAGAAGCTGCTGTTCCATTTGGTCAAACAGACACTTAAATATTGAAGTACGCAAACGTTCTCGACTTGGTAAGGTGTAATCAGGCTAGAGCTTAGAGAAGAGGTAGCGAAATCCAGGTTTTTCAACGGCCCGTAAAGGCAATTGATCAATTGCGATACACCTAGCAATTGCCTTGTCAATTTCCCGAAACCTCGTCACAGACATTCCATCAGAATTTCGTTTCGTAGCTTTCTCCTTCTTTCCGTGCTCCAGTTCAAACGCGTTAAAATCAGTCTGGTGCTTTCGTAAAAAGTGCGTCTTGTAGTTTGAAGAGCAGTGTACAAGACCGCTTATTGTGTGCACCTTGGGTTGGCATAATATACATCGTGCTGTTATCTTTCCATCTACGATTGACTGGACTTTAAAAAACTTCTTGGCGTAGTCCGGCCATTTCTCTGGGTGTACGATATTACTCACATTATGACTTCTCTTCTCGAGTATGTTTGTTGGTGTATCAGGAGAGTTATCCTCCAATGCTTGTTCATCAGCCGAGGTACTAGGTAAGATGTTATTCGTACCTCTTGTCGTAAGGAAACGCTTCATTTTTTTATATTTACTAAGGACTGCACATCAAACGTCATGACGAAGTTCCAAAGTTTAAAAACGACAAACCAAATCCGAACAAGGCCGAATTTTTTGTTAACAATAAAATATTAGGAACATTTAACGTTTGCCTTGTACTTACATTAGATCCGCAAAGAAAAAAATGCGACAGGACGTAGCAACTAAAACTTCCAATACGTTGAGATAGCGCGGAAGGAAAACACATCCGAACAATACTAAGGATGATTGAAACTGACCAGAACTTTCTTTAAATTCAGCCTTCCCATTTTTATGAAAAGCACTAAGAAGAATTTCGCACTTTCGTCACTGTAAACTTGTCAAGATCGGAGAAGAAAACGCAAGTAAAACGAAGGCGGAAAGGTTCTTTATGCTATCGCTCACCGTATGTTGCTATATTTCTCTAAAAATCCCTGGGGATCAAGGTCCCCTGCATACCCTTCATCACACCTTCAAGAACATCGCTTAATTTGCTCGCCCTTTCCTACGGGTTTTACTCCGCGTCTTTTCTCCCTTCTTTATTCATGCGTTTGTGGAAATTTTTCCAATCATCAAAGTAATTCGTAATTTTAATGGGAATTACTCATTTTCTATCGTTATATTACATTACATTACATCTTTTTGAGGCAAAAAAATGTAATGATTGAATTACTTTTTGATCCAAAATGTAATTTGCATTACAAAATTACAATTACAAAAAATATTACACATTACTGCCTCCAAGTCAGAATTTGACAAGAGTTCTGCTAGAGGCATCGCCATTTTCCCGGCTGATATTCTAGACGCGAGATCACCTGATAACCGGGGAAGAGGCAGCGCTACCGCGCAGGGCCGTCTTAATACCCCCGTGGGCCCCTGGGCCAAGTTTGAAATTGGGCCCTCAATTGGAAATTATCGCTATAATAAATTTTTACAAAATTTGGATGTAACTATATTCGGACTTCAATCAATAATACGTGCACAGGGAAGTGAATTAGATGTTACTGAATATGGATATAACTGTATTTGGATTGCACTCAATAATACGTGCACAGAAGCGAATAATGTAAAAACTTTAAGAAAATTTTCGACATTTTTTCGCAATGAACTTATCAATGACTAAGCTGAAGTCAATACTATTCAATATGTCACTTTCCATGCATATTAATGACAGATTATTTAAGCGCTCCTGCCCCATAGTACTCCTGTGCTGGTTTTTTTTATCAGTTTCAGCCTGGAAAAAGAACGTTTTCCAGTACAGTTGGTGACCATCATGCACATAAACACTCTCAGTGCAATTTCAATGTTTGGAAATACTGCCCCCAGTTTCTCCGAAACAATTTTCTTATACAATGCGGCCAAAGCTTCACTACTTTCACCAGCGCCTGTAAAGTGTTTAAACTGAATGCATTCATTGTACAGATCCTCAGCATCAAGGTCATCGTGGTACACATTTGCCAAGTGGTTACATTTCTTCCTTAATTCGTCAGAAGCAATCGTTGATAATTCACAGAAGAACGAAAACGTGTTTCCTATCCGTGAATA
>JAHZNP010000915.1:0-32626 GCA_020615345.1 Triops cancriformis
TTTCGGTTTTACCACTCAAAAACATTAGGTAGGATACAGATGTTTGCATTCGGAAACTGAAGCAAAACATCATTCTTACCTGAGTAGAACTGGACGAAAATTGCAATAAAATACGTGTGCCGAAATACCGGAACCCAAGCAAAACAACCAGATGTTTATGCTGGAAAAATTGCGGTTTTATTGCAGTACCCCTACCGCAACTTTTTCATACGGGTTTTCCACCTAAATCTTCAAGAGTTCGTGGACAGCCTTTCTTTAGTAGACCATTGGTGCAAGCCCCGTCACAACCTAATGAAGGTAAATCAGCCTCTAGAAGCTTAATTAGACCTTTTATTTTCTCTGAGTACAGTTTTTTTTGCTCAGTATAGTACAGTACTCGTAAAAAAAATCGACCCAAACTAATCGTCGGTGTGCCTAACGGCCCGGCAGTTGTGCGAGCGGCGTCCCTCTATTCCGTCTTTCGAACGTTTTTGACCCGCAACAAGGCTTCCTCACAATGGCTTGGGCTGTTAGCAATAGGACGGTTTGTTTGGGTCGTTTTTTTACGAGTACTGTACATTTTGTCAAAGAAGTATTCATACTTTCGGCATTGGAATGAATCACACATTGAGATTCAATTTCAAATTAATTAGGCTGACCTCCTAATTCAGTGACTGAATGGAAGGCTGGCGTAAGTACTACATAAATTGAGTTCTCTTTGTACAACAAACAGTCAACCTTTGAGCTTTGCGAAACGTGAAGGGCCATTGTCAAAACAGCTGTTTCCTCTTAGTAAAAGTAAAGAATAGCGGAAAATTACGTCCTGCCTTAATGAACTCAAAACGTATACATCTGAACCCGGTGTTCCAAAAACAGCGATGTTTACGAATACTGGAAAAGTAATGCCATAAGATTCTCACATTTAGCTTTTTCACACACGAGGATTTCAGCTAAAGTAGAAAAGTATAACCCGAACGAGCCTGGATAAACTCTGACGTCCTTAAACACTTATGCTTTTAAGGTGTAACAGATTTTGTATGTAAATAGTACAGTTATGCTTTGAATACGCTTGTTTCTGTGGGGGAAAAGTTATGTACCATAGGTTAGACCAAGTTATTTTGGTATCTTTTATGGAAATAATATATGAAAGGCTTAACGGGATCAGTCAAATCCCCTAAAGAGCTCGATATTAATTTGAGGGTTTTTTTTCTGGATACGACTTTGATTTGGACTTATAAATCTGGCGGTATAAGGGGTCAGGACTTGGGAGTTTGATTTGTCGTAATATTGGAATGGTCGTGGATTTTGTTCGAGTTCATTTGCATGGGCTTAGACACAAGTCTGAGGGAGGCACAGTGATGTGGTGAACACATTACTTTTACATTTTTCGCTCCACAAAATTTTTTAGAGCCAAAATTACTCAGGGGGGGGGGGATGGGACTTTCTGCCCAACCTGTAGTCTTTTCACGTCGTAATTCATGTATTGACGAAATGTTGTCCCTTTTCCTACACCAACAGCCCGTCCCGCCCCAGAAACCTCCGCGGAAGCATGTGGGCTCGGCATCACCGCCCAGGAGCCAAAAATCGAGCGTAGCTTCGTCGCATTCCAACGCAGGGTACGAAATGGTGTACCTGGCCCGGACAGGTACACGGAACGATTCGGTGGATCACGACCCGCCGAGACGGTTCGTGGTCTCCAATTGGGGGTATAGTGTCAGTGATTCTGAACCCAGTAACGACTCGAGTACTGGGTACGTACCCATGGCGCCCGACAGCTTGCCGCATGACGGCGCTGGAGGGCGATCACGGGTCAGTCAGTACGAGAACGTGGAAATGGACTTTGAGGACGGGTATTACGACATTCCAAGAAAGCTGGGGCTTGCGGCCCCGCAAGAGATGGGCACCAAGCTCCCTTCGCAGGGGGAGGTACCCAAGACAGGGGTGACTACGAAGCCCGTGAAGCCTTTACCGCGAGCTCGTACGCCGACGAAACCCCACGCGTACGAAAACGTCAAGTTTTCTGTAGCGCGGCCCGAGCGGCCCACGAGCACTGCTTCGGAATCCCAGGGTGTGACATATCAATCTTCCAATATCAGTTTGCACGTAGCGTTCGGAAGGCCCGAGAATGGGAATCAAGCAGAAGCAGAGGCCCCAGGGGCAGCTACCCTAAGTGGTACGCAAACTCCACCCAGTCCGACCCACTTTCAACAACCCCCAACCCCGGATCATCCCCCGCCATCGGCCCATCTAGCCGAACGGAACATCCATGACCGAATACGGCCGTTAAGTCAAGTAAGCCCTTAACAGTATTTCTAGCATGTCATATTCGTTATAAGATATAATGTGCGTTCAGTGGCAACGAAATACAATGTATTTCCACTTTAACGATTCCTGATATAACGATAATCCGCACGTTATCGATAAAAAGATACGATCGCGTTTTATCCCATTCAATCGAGTGATAGTGAAGTCCGCTTGTACCGACTTCGCGTGTAACGAAAACCGGCCCTTACCAATTAAATTTTCAAGCCCCGTGGGGTACCTTGCAATTGGTTTATAGGTCCAGCCATTCCCGTGCCCTGACACCGACACTAATTTTTGAATCATTGAAGCCAATTATTTCCACGGAAGTATTATATTATGCTTTAAGAATTTTGACGTAATCAGCTTTCACAATCTCACACCTTTGACACTTCTGTTCGAGCACTTATACGTTTTAGAATATTATGTTTTTTGTATCTCAGAATAACGCTAAATAGCGCGTCTTCACCGATTATTTTGCAAAAAAAAACAAGGTTAATTCTCGTAAATTGGAACTGTATGGAACTTCTGCAGTAGTATTTCTTAAGGTACTGACAGCCTTGTGGGAGAATAACATGGCGATAGGTGATATCTGCGAAATGCATCCATATTTCTAAAAAAACGATTTTGACAGCAATGTTGTCAAGGAAAATATCTATTGCACCGAAAGACGATTTTTCCGAGGAATCTCCAATAAATGTTAAATATGTCGGTGAATTTTTTAATATTTTTAATAAGTGACAAAACGAAAAATATAGATATTTTCTGAATTTTACTGCTGTAAGAAGCGCTGGGTAGAGCTTCGCGAGGAGCTATGGCATCGCAGTACAGAGACGAAAATCTTACATTGCTTTCGCATGTTTCCGTAAAGAAAGAATTGTCCGATTTTAGTTTCCCTTACAGCAGAAAATTTAGACATTAAATATCGTCTCCCCCGCAGGTCAGATTTTCGTTTGTTTGTTTCTGGAAAAAGGTAATAAAATATACATTTTGTTTTAAAAATATGCCGGGGCCTTAATGTTCGTAATGTACTGGCCAACACTTGGATTTCTGCTACTTATGGCAGGCACACAAGTACAGGTATTCGGAGTAGTGAGCGAACGCGTTATGAGCACTAGGACGACATGTATATGACTGCGAAAATCGCAGATTTATGAAAAAATGCAAGACTTCCAATCGCTTCGCGGATAAATATCGTATTAAAAAATTAGCATCAAATTGATTGTCAGGCGGAATCAGTATCTAAAGGGCCTGTACGTTACAATAAAAAAAGAAGTGCAAGCCAAATTAACGGAAATCAGTTTGACAGTCAACTTATCTTAGAACGTGTAAACCTTGATCCTAGTAAAAATTAAAATCAAATAAAGTCAATCGTATGTGAAAGGTTCATTAATTTTTTCCAGCTCCGGTAGATATCCGTGTAGAACTGTGTTCGGGGTAATGATTTTTTTCTAGTCTTAGATCTTGTCGTTCTCTGGTAACTTTTCAACCCGATACGACCAACGCAAGAATGTTTTCACTCAGTACATTAAACCGGAAAAATCATCTACAAAAATGTCAATTCCAGTCAGTATATCGATTCGTTAACAGCAACTCAATCGATGTTCCTCTTCGATAGCGACTTTTAACCTCTAAGCAAAATCTTACCCACGCAAAGCTTTTGTTGTTTTTAATATTATTTGTTATATATTTTTTACATTTTTTATTATTATTTTGATTTTACAGTGCAACCTACTTAACTGAATATTGGTTATTTGAATACTCCGCTCAATTGAATGAAAAATTGACGGTCCCGATTTAAGCCCATTTGATTCAATGTAAATCTACTACTTTTTATTGAATAATGTGTAATTGAATACTCCGCTTTTTTAAAAAACTTTTTAAAGCCCCGCTGTCTATATAACAATGCTAAATAACTCCGTCTATTTGAATACGGATCTTTTGCAATAACCTTTGGCCCCAGAAAGCCGCAATATTCCACGAAGCGCGTGAAAGGTCTTATGCCCCAATTACAGCTAATAACCCTTTACCTTCACCTTTTACCTGTGTTGACATTCCAGTTAAGCCGATTTGCTAAGCTTAGGTTTAGTCGCAAATTTACAGGAGTGTAGCAAGCATGTCTAAAAGAAAAAACGCAACTTTGTCTCTAGCTCACCGTGTGCAAATTTTAGACCTCCTAGAACAAAAAGAGACAGAATTCAGTTGCTCAGCGATTCGGCGTTGCAAGCAATTGATTTCGTTCGTAGAGTTATATATAAAACGGGATGTGAAGGTTATGAGCAGTTGTATGGCTTAAAAATTTTTGTACGATGCAAATGACAAGAACGCAAAACAGCGTTCAATCATGGATTTTTTAAAAAAGAAGAATTGTTAAAGATTGTCTAATTTAACTATTAATACACGAAATTAAAAATTTATTATTGTCTCTTCAATACGCATTTCTTTAACGTTATATAGGCAACTCCGTATTTTTGAATACTCCGCATATTTGAATGTTGTCAGTCTGGTCCCGAGCCTATTCAGTTAAGCGGGTTGCACTGTAATTCCTATTTTTTTTATTATTCCTTAAATATTTTTTTTTCTTAAAGGAAATTCAATCCAATCCTAGCAAGTTTTGGTGATGTATTTGATCTATCTATCTGATCATGTGATCAGAGTTAATCGGATCGGACCTTTGGAAGCTCCGGAACATCGATCTATAACACTATTACTATTAACAACTAGTAGTCAACTTACTTCGTATTTCGTTCAAAAAGACGACACTTCGTGTGGTTTGGCGTTTTTCACCCATTCAGGCTCCTGTCACGTCCCATTTAACGAGATCCCGTCAGTCACGTAGGCTAGGAATTTCTGTGTTTGATTGTAAATGGCCGTCCAAAGCTGTTGAAAGTGTTTGAGCTAAGGAATTTACGTTTGAGTTAAAACAACAAAGATGAATAATCCGTTTGGCACTCGTTCTAAGGATTGGAAGCGAAAGTCACGCGACATGGAGACCGAAACCGAAGAGGAAGTGTTCCTTATGTGCTCCATGGAAACCCCGTCCGGTTCCGGCAGTGCGTCTTTATCAGATAAGAGCGTCTCAACGGACAACATTGAGGAAGTCGTGGGTGACGCCCCTTTTGCAGGTAAGAATGTGAATAGCTCTTTACCTTAGCGTATGAAAAGGGCGATCAGAGAACCCTTTTGCATGAAAGTCGTAGACTTTTTGACGAACGCTCATTCAGCGTCAAGGAGTAGTAGAATTCCGTGACCAAGGATGAACTCGAGCTGTACTTGACGCGGTTTAAAATTGAACGTGGCCACAAGGCAGGCAGGAAGTTCTATATCAGCGTTTTTGGCTGATGGCCCACTTCACTGGTTTATAACCGGGGCTTGGTATCTTCGGCTTCGACAGCGATTTATGATCTCTGCAACTAGCCAATACCTGTGTGCACAAGACGGATTGGGTTGGATCTTTCCCAAGAAAACTCGATCCGATCCTTGTAAATATTTGAGGTGATCTAATCTCTGCGGATTGGAACTTTTCGGTGAAGACTTGATCCGATCGTAGGAAATTTCGAGGCGTTGTCGATCCGGTGATCCGTTCTGAACTTTCGCGATGAAAGTTGATCCGATCCTAGCCATTTTTCCAGGTGTTGTCTAGATCCGATGCTCTGATATTTTGAGGTCAAATCTTTCAGCGGAAACGTGTTCGAATCCTAGCAGATTTTGGCTTGTGGATCGAATGGTCGGATCTCATTGAATCAGAGGTTACCGAGAAATTTCGCTCCTATCCTATCAATTTTTCGAGGTATTTCGATTCAGTGATCAGATCGGAATACTTGATCGGGTGCTAGCAAATATCAAGGTGTTGCTGATGGGATTGGATTGGAACTGTCTCGAGAAAACTCGATCGGTTCAAAAAAAATTTTTATTATTGTCGTCCCAGTGATCGGAACGTCTCTTTTTTTGAAAGCTCCAGACCACCGGTGAATAATTATTGCCATAAGGAATTAATAATCGCCGCGTTTTAAAATTGAACTCGACAGAAGACAGGCAGGAAGTTCTATATCAGCGTTTTTGGCTGATGTCCCACTTCCCTAATTTACAGCCCGGGCTTGCGATGGCCAACAGATAGAGTCTTTAGCTTCTCTCGCCCCCTTGGAATCAAATAGTCAAACAGAGATCAGTGCAGTAGGGGACAAAACGTCTCTAGTAACCTTTCGTAGTCTTTATTAAGAATGTTACTGGTTTTGTATCTTAACTAAGCGGGAAAAAAGTAACCGTGGTGCGAAAGTTTCGCGGTTCGCGGTTTGCCGCTCGTTTGTCTTTTGATAAGCTATCTCGCGTATGCCTCGAGTGTTGAAATTGATAAATTGGGGAGCTGAACAAAGAAACTGGATATTTAGAACCATAATACTGATAAGTTGACGCTTCGCTTGACGTGTGCGAAAGTGAAATAAATTTTAGGGTCAGTTGAAATAAGGTGTAACGGTGTTCGAGCTTTATTCCCGACAAAGTAAAAAGGTTGAGCTCAAAGTTTTTAGTAAAGAAGATGAGAAGAAGTTCGAAAGCGAAAGTGTGTGTAAGCTTTAGGATTTTCTGCCCCGATGGCATTTTTTTTATTCTCGGAAACCGGCATTTTCACCATTTTTTTTGTTTGTGTTGAGTTTGTGATTCGCATGTTGTTCTGTTTTATCACTGCTTTATAAGCTTGATTGTCTTTTTCGTTATGAACTATTTGTTGTGTACTTTTTATGAAAAAAGTATTTATTATCTTTAGTATTTGTTATTATTAAAGTTGTTATTATTAAAGTAATTATTATCTTTAGTATTTGAATGTTCTCTATTGTCTTTCCTTTTTTAGGTTTTCCTTATTTTGTAGGCTTTCTTTATTTTCTTGCTCTTTTAGACTTTCTTGGTGTTTTTTTTATTTATAATAGCTTTTTTGCATTCCCTTTCTTTCTTTAATTAAAAAATTGGACGTGTGTTGTAGGCTTAATGCGAGGCAGCATAGTGGGTCTACCAGTGAATACACCCATTTATACACGGTCTTTGGAGCGTCCTCGTACTTTAAAGCGTGACAACGATTCCCAGGCGACGCTGGGCGACACCACTACGCGGATGACGTCACGGAGTCACAGTCAAGACGCGTCAACAGACGATTCCAATGCGGTCCATACCCGGGATCGTCCCCGCAGCGATCGCAATGCGAATTTGTCGGTGCTCAGCCCTTTTGATGAGCAGGAAGAATGGGCGAAAATTAGCGAAATTTTGGGAACTTTCGGTACCGGCTTGGGACGCGAATCCTTGTTGATGGATGAAGTTCAAAAGGAGATTCAAGCCCGTTTTGGTAAGTCACTTTCGTCGCTCTGAATCTGTTGTTCTTGATCGGTTTCATTTCTTTAATATCAGGAGGAAAAATAGGAGTGAGGGGGCATTTTGAAAATGAAATGAAAATAAAATTATGGAAATAAAGACGTCAAAAGAAAGAAAATCACACAAATAAAGAAAACATAATTATACGAAGTAAAGGAAATTATATGAAATAATAAATAAACTTTTCCTTTCTCAACACAAAGTCTAATGATGCATCCTGAGGCTAATAGTCTTTCTTTGGAATGCGTTATATTTTACTTTTGTGGTCTTGTGCTATATTTTGCGTGTGTTCTGATGGAATGAGTGAACTCAAAGAATTTGAAGGTGTTGCGTACGTTTTCGTGTTTAGTATTTTAATTAGTGGGACTTCGAACATCCCAGTTTGCCTTTGATGTGTGCCTAATGAAGGTAAATGAGCCCCAGGGTGATTAATTAGAACTTTTTCTACTCATAGTAGTATTTCAGGAATTTTTAGGAATTGTTACGGTTTAATGGCATCTTGGGGACTTGAATAGCATGAGGGGAGGGAGTGTGTGTGGTATGGTAATGAAAAACCCTTTTTGAGAGTCATTTCCTTGAATTCCGTGTTTGGAGATGGGGGGATATTATTTCCTTTTGTTTTCTTCGCCACGCATTTCCGTAAAGGCGGGGTCACTTTTTCGATTTGATAACAGGAGCGTTTTTGAGTATGTTTTCTCTCAAGCGTTGAAAGCGCTTGACATTCCGCTGCGTGAGAACTGTATGCTTTAAGTACTCGTGAGGACATTTATTTAATCTTTTTTTAAGCTGTCCGCGGTTCTTATTCGTAGGACTGAATGTGTGTGACGTCATCATGGCGAATTCTTCGCAGCCGTGTGACAGTCGGAAGGGTAAGAAGTGTTGTACTAGATGTAATTGTAGCGCGAGTGTCGAAAGTATTTGCTAGTTCCCACAATGCCAACCATGTTAGCCAGATTTGTTTCCAAAAAGTGGAAAGTGAATTCTTGGGCTAAGTTTGATGATGCGGATGAAGAGAATGGTGTGGTTTTACTCGGCATGAGAGTTAAAAGGAGGTTTTCATATCCAGATTCCATGGCCGGTACCGAGGGAGTCCAGTCCCGTCAGCCAGATGCGGACATCCTGTCATCTGTCGGTGCGTGGTTAACGTCGTTGGGCTTGCAGCAATACGAAACCACGCTGCTCAACAATGGTTTTGACGACGTAGAATTCCTGGTAAGTGCCTAATCTTTTTCGAGCTAGTACTCGAAATGTATGTCGTGTTCGCCAGCTTCAGTGTGACATCACTAAAGAGCATACAGACGGAACTTGCCTGTGTAAAAGTCTGTGACAGAAAAATGAAAAAGAAAGTAAGGGTCATTTGAAATAGTTCCTGTATTTGACTAGAACCAATTCCTGATTGGCCGTCGAGACAAAGATCGTATCGCCTGCCATGCACATCGATTTTAAGCTTCCCGCTTATTCAACACGGATAGCTAGGAAATCGGTGTATCCAAATTCTTATCGATTTACGTTTGAAGCGCATTTTTAGATTTCCCGGTAAGAGAAAGGCGTTGGCCAGACTAGTTCAACCCCCCTTTCTTGTCAAGGGATTAGCAAAAAGTTGTCACGGAAGTCCCATAAGGAAAGGGTTGCATGTTCTATCTGTATGCTCTGGACATCACGAACTTGATTAGTAGAGTCGCCATGATAGGTCTTCCGTAGCCGTAGTACCGCGATCTTTTACTAGGCAGTGTGTATTCAGCAACCAGCCAAGTCTGGTCTTAAATGCGGGAAATTGTTACACTCAACGCTTAGGAGCCTATACTTGGATCAATATTGACGTATTTGGTAGTAGTCGCCATCATAGGTCTTCAGTTAATAAAATACTGTTCCCTTATGCCTATGACGTGCATTCAGCACCCAGACAAGCCTTTTTAACATTCACGAAAGTTTTTTTTTGTTAAATGCCCTGGACCTTACTTAGATAACTGCTTGTTATGGAGTAGCTGCCATGATAGGTCTTCATTTACGGGGATACTTTACTCCGGTCTCCTAGTCCTGCCCTTAAAGGGCAATGGACACCAAAAACGCAAATAGAGATTTTGATGGATTATTACAATACACATTCATCTAAGAATAGAGAATTTTGTTTCGATTTTTTCTGACCAGCCGTTCTGGAGATATTTATTTCCAAAGTTTTGGCCCTTTTCCGCCATGAGAAGCGTGACGTCACCTGCGTGAAAATTTGAATTTCGTAGACAACGGACGCCGAAAACGCATACAGAGATTTTGATGGATTATTATAATAATGATTATTGTAAAAATAAAGAAGTTTGTTTCAGTTTTTTCTAACCACCAGTTCTGGAGATATTAATTTCCAAAGTTTTGGCCTTTTCCCGCCCTTGAGAATCGTGACGTCACTTGCGTGAAAATTTGAATTTCTTATTTCTTATTTTCTAAATATCTTCCTTATTATTTCGCTCCTGGGAAAAAGAAACATATATGCGGAAACTAGATTTTTTACTCCTTTTTATAAGACAAAGTTGTTTTTTGGTGTCTATTGTACTTTAACGATAAGCCAAGTCTCGTTCGGAAGGCTCAAAATGTTTATACCGAATGCTCTAAGCACCCCTGTATCCAGGGGGGGTCCCCCATCTCCCCCCCCCCCGAAATTGTGATTTTATAATGGGGAAGATAGGGAAAAGACAAAGCGTCCAAAAAAATGCATATTAACCCCCCCCCCCCGGAATGAAATCCTGGATACGCTACTGGCTCTAAGCCTATATTGGGTAACGTAGAATTTTGTAGTAGCCATGATAGGTCGTTAGTTGCCGTAATACTGGTGTGTTACAGCAAGGTGGCGTTCATTCAGTATTGAGCCAAGTTTCGTCTGAAATTCACCTCAATTTTCAATAAATGCGCTAAGTCTTTTGTAGGGTAACGTAGTTATTTTGTACTAGCCGCCATGATAGGTCATCAGTTGTAATACTCTTCTCCTGTACCTAGGAGTTGCCGTGTTTAATTGTTTTTATTTATTTCACTTTTGAAATATTTTTAAACTCCCTATCTCTTTTATACAGTATTTCTATTAATTCAAAGTATTTGTTTTTTAAAAAAATCTGTTTTGAGAACCAGCTTGATCTTTTGCCTGTTGCTAGTGCCGTAAAATTTGACGTTCCTTAAATTTTTACCATTTCATTATTTCTCATGGTTTTCTATTTCGTAGCAGATAATGTATTATTTACGTTCATTTACTCATTTATTTCAATTTTCTAATGTTGGGACGAAGGGTGGTGGTATATTGGAAGATCACGTTCTGAGGGACTTGAATATCACCGACACGGAGCACCGGAAGTGCCTGGTGGAAGCGTCGCAAGCTTTACCGTCCTCGTGGCCCCAAACGGAGGTAGATACCTCCAACTTACCCCCCACCGTCCCTGAATGGCTGCAGGGCTTAAAACTCAACGAGTACGAGGAAGTGTTCCGTAAAAACTGTTACAACGACATGGAGCGAGTGCAAAAAGTCTGGGAGGTGGAATTGACCACCGTGTTAGAAATACGGAAAACCGGACACTTGCGACGAATTCTGGCCTCCTTAGGGGCATTAAACCGGGCCGGACCCTCGTCACCGGTGACGAAACTCGACAACCGATCAACCAGTGCAGCTACGGGACCCAAATCGCATTTACCGGCCCGGATCGAAATGGGCGTGCTGGAAAGCGAAATTCGGAATTTGGTAAGTAATATTACACACGAAGAATTACGTGTCACCTCCCTTCGCTTTTGTGGGATATGCTGACCAGAAAAAAATCTGTATGTTTAATAGAATTCCAGTATTGAAAAACTGGATGTCACCATCGGACAAAATTTACCTCTCGTCGCCGAGGGAAACAAGGCGGCAACGTTAGGCCGGGGAACTTTGGGTCGACGTAAATCCCGACCCGCTCCTCCGCCGCCCGGCCTGAAAGCCCAATGCATTAATGTCAAATCGGCAAGTACCAGCTCTCCCTGTTTAGCCCCGTGCAACGCTCCCAGTAGCTGTAGTAATAGTCAAGGTGAGGAACATTTGGTGATCCGTGATCCATCCCAGTTAGTGATGGGTATGACAAATGCGGTGACGACACAGTGGCGCCATAAACCCGAAGTACTGGTCAAAAGCCACGTCTGCTACGAAGCACAGGTACACCAATCCTTTTTCTATATATTTTGCAATTTTTTTTGTGAAAAACGGAGTAGTTTTGTCTCTTTTCCGTGTTGTATGCAGTCGTCCTATCTTTTGAGTTACTTTTGTTTTTATCGGTGATTTTAACATTTTATGTATGGATAGAAACGGAGAAAAAATTGTTGTGTCGTTTTAATGCCTGTGAGTCAAAAAGCAATAATTAAATAGAATAAATATGTATTGCTAGTCTACTGAAGGGAGATACGTTTTTTTATACAGTTATATGTTTATTTGATTTTTATTTCATATTTTTATTTTTAGAGTTTTTAGAAGTTAATTTCATATTTAGTCTGTTTTATTTCAAGGTTTTAGTTATTATTTGCATGTTTGGCCGGTTTCCATTCGGCATTTTTTTTTGGTGAATCACGTATTAATTTTCTTAATGGGTGTACGAGTATAGTATTTGGGATCGACGTTGGTCCGCGAGCTGAAAGGCACGGAGTCGACGAAACGGTCCATCCAGAAATTAAAGAAAAAGTACCAGTTTGAAGCCGCAAAGTGTAAGAGCGTGTTGTTGGCTATTTCCTGTACGGGCGTGAGGTTTCTTGAAACTAGTAATCAGGTAAAAATCGTTTATATCGTTTTGGGTGTGACGGGGGACAAGAGTGGTAGCTAGTACCGTGTGAGCGAAAATTTAAAGGTGATAATTATGTATAAGTTGCAAATTGCGAGACTTACAGACAAAAACGAATATGAGGCCTGTATGCAAACTACAAGGCAGAAAAGCAATCTCGACATTAATAAAACCAAGGACACTACGGACTAACCTAATTATCTGGCCATTACTGAATAAATCTTCGGCGTTGAAAATATTGAATCCTAAAGCTTGAACTAAATGTGAAAGGAATGAAATGTAAATGCATGAGAACGTATGTGTGTGGAGTCCCTGAAATCTAGACCGAACAAAGTATAACCACTTGCATATAGACGTCGTGTAACAATAATCATAGCTCATGAAGTACAGTAAAAAAAAAGTGCTAAATTGGTATTTTGTGAACTCTTAGGGCCTAATTTGCGAACACGAAATTCGAAACATTCATTGCGCGTGCCAAGACGCAGATGACCTGACCCACTTTGCGTACATTACCAAGGACCATGATACCAGTGACCATTTCTGCCACGTATTCCGCGTCCCGCACATGGTAACCATGACTGAATTTTTTTCGATTCGCTGGGTTGTGGTATTGTTATCTCGGAACTGTCTTTTTAAAATCTTGCTTTTTCTTTTCTTTCTTTTTTCTCTCTTTTTTCTTTGCCCAATGGGTTTGCTGTATCGTTGCAGGAGTTGGCAACGGAGATAATTTTGACGTTAGGGGAAGCCTTTGAAGTAGGGTACCAAATGGCTCTCAAAGACGAAAGCCGACTAACTAAGGGCCATGTGAGGTCGCATTCAGCTAATCAGCTGGCTACCACGTCCTCATCCCCAATTGTCCCCACGTCGACGGTACAGCAACAGCCATGTCCGGCCACTCACGCTCGGTCGCATTCGGCCAACGAAGCCTTGTTAACTCCGAATCCTGACTCGAAAGACACGAAGGTCAAAAGACCCAGCTCCGAACCCGGCGAACCCACTGGAGATCCATTTCCAGATAATAAGACGGCTCCTCACCGATGCTCTTCCACGTCAGTCTCTTCACAAGGCTCAGCATCCGGCAGAGCACCTTTAGCCGTCACAGAGGAATTATAATCCCGTCCCCTTTTCTGTGGGGTTGGCCGTGTTGGAAATCTTTGTGTGTGTGCGTGTGTGTGTCCTTGCCATTTTTTACACGTTATGCACTTTACAAGGCATGAAATTGTTACATAAATTCTTTTACGCCATATTGTAAGAGAAAGTCCCTCGTTATGGCTGTGTGTTGACTTTTTATCCCCACCTTGTCTTATTATGTTCAGATGGCTCCCCCTACACACTCTTTTGCGCCCACCCACCCAGCCAACTTCTTTCTAAGAATGTGTTTTAAAAAAGAAAGATAGTTATCGAAGGACCATTGTACTACGCTAGTCGATATTTCGCTTATGCTCATTGCTCTTCTTCCTTTGTATTAGCTCCACCCCAAAAGCTAGCTTTGGGGAATTGTACAGCGCCATGTTAGGTGTTGGTGACGTCATTTCCAGCCATTTTCTCTCGGGTTGTCTGGATATTTGCCAATGGTGGGGAACTTTACGTTGGAGGGATTATGTAAGGCGTAGGCCAATTCGTAAAGAGGACGATGAGGGGTGGGTTGTCCCAGGCTTGTCGAAAACTTGCTGCCTTTGTAAGAAAACGAGTATGGGGTGCTGTTCAAGTTTGGTATACTTAAAGTTCCGTAGAACGGGACAACGTGTTGTCAGACCTGTAATGTCTCGGGATCCACGTGCTCGCCGATCCGCGATCAAAGTCAAAAGTCATAACTTGCGGCCTGAAATGATCACCGTAACGGGGCACATTGTCAACGGAAATTGCTTAAAGAAAAAATGCAATGGATTTAATTATTCTTTACGCTTCGAAATACATTAAACGCGTAATAATCTGTTTAAGTAATCCGCAAAATGTAGAGCACTCTTAAAACAATCTTAACTCGGCTACGCCCCTATTTTAACGCCACGCCAACTGGCCAAGAATGAAATTCGCTGTTGTGTTTCACAGAAACTTCAAAAGAGGATCGTGGTTGATTTATTTAAGAGTACTGGATATAATTTTTCGCTTTATTCGAAAAACCAACGCCTTTTACTCCGAGAGAAGGCTTTTGGCTGCGTAGGGGGCGTTGCTATCGAACATAAGGTAAAGGACCTAAGGTCATGTAAAACGTCATTGGATTTGTACTTATTACGACGAAAGTGAGTTAAACAGGTTATTATCCAATATATAAGTTTAATATTTAGAACTAAATCATAATTATGTAGCATAATATCGTAAAATATTGAAAATTACCAAGGATTGGGTAAGAATTTCCGTCGGCAATGTTGGACATTACCTGCTACGAAGTTTACAAGGTGATTTGTTGCCGTTAGTTAAATGGAATCGAGAATCGGTGATCACGTGGATGCTAGTGAAACTGAAGTTTTGAGAAGGGGTGTGGCAGTTCATTTTTCGTGAAAAGGGTGACGCGTACTATGATCGCCAATGGTGCACTGACTATTATTTGACCTATCAAGCTTATTTATTTCGTTTAAAGATAAATTCCATTCAGATCGAAGGTAAAGAAGACGTAAAAGAGAAAATGAACGCGTGATAAGCGGTGTACGAGACTTGTGGGCGGGGATCAAAAGATTAGTCTTAACGAAGCTAGGTTTGGGGGTGTATCTTAACAAATTTCCCAAAGACCAAAATTTTCCTCCTTTTTGACATTTCCCTTTTTCTGTGTGCATTCCAAAAACGTAAGATTTCTACTGTATGGTGCTCTGATTTCTTGTTGGCTACGTTAAGCATGCTAATACTCGCCCCTGTGTACTTCAGCGTCGTGAGGGGGGAAACAAAAAGCGATGTCCTTTTTTAGAAGGTGGATGCGTTTATTGGATGTATTCTTTGGATTTTTCCCCGTTGGGCCATTCCCTTCCCGTTCTATGAAGAAATTTTGTTTCTTTTCCCTTGATGAAAGCTTGTGGACTCAAATTGTATAAAAACTCTCCTTCGGTAAAGAAGATCCAGTTCGAAAGAAAGAAAAAATACAAAGACTGGAGTAGTCAGTCAGACTACAATGCTTTTCTGCAAAATTGAGACATGTGTAGAAGAACTAGAAACGCCAATACGGAATTACAACTAAGCAAATGGGATGAAGCTAATTACCTCAAAGATATAATGTTAAGGCTAGTGAATACTACTTCACAATATGATGTTCTTCTATAATGAGAATTCTAGATAATTTATCACGATTTATTAATAAGATCTTATTTTATTAATAATAATCTTAGCAATCGTTTGACGTTTGACCCATTTGGCGCGACACTTCCGAAATGGGAAGATTTGAGGAGTTTCTGTTTAGAATACGTCGACAGCTTTCCTTGTGGAATGCGTGCAGTTATTTAGAACAGATGCTACATTTATTTTATTTACTTTTAGTTTGGTTTTCAGGGCCGTTTGTTTAATTCCCATTTTTTAGGATTTGAGTCCTCGTTCTTTTTCCAAGATAAAAAATCATAGGAAGTCGATTAATGCGTTTTTTCGCTTATATCTTGGAATAAGTCATGCAGATTGTCAGAGTAAAGTTCTAAAGAACAATGAACATTTTAGCTTCAATACAGCCTGAGCAATAATGACAAATTCGTCATTGTTTCCGATTGGGAACACACGTGGCTAGCGTTCTCCCCATGTTTTCTGCGATAAGGTTCTTTTTTTAAAAAGAAAATGTGGAACTTACCTGCTCTTTTGGTACCTAATACAATTAAAAACGGTGATTCGAAACGTGACAGTAAATCTTTATGAAAGATTCGGGCTTTACGGAGCCCTGATATACGTAATCCGTCAAGCACAATCGCATGCTTACGAGTAGCCTGGTCGAACGCTGCGAGGCGAGTTCCTCAAATGACTAGAACTTTTTTTCAACATCGTTCAACAATAAAAAAACTCGTAAAACCTCATACATTCTGTACACAGCTTGACAAACAAATACCATCGAATCCGATGTCCGTCGTCCTGAGTTCTCACCGCAAATGTCACACGATCTTTTCGTCCACTTTAACTGTCCAATAAAACTCATCCGATTAATATTTATAAAACAATGCAGTGCTTGTAATTAGGTTGCTGAGTTTCCGCACTGGAGCAACACAGATCTTTCTAGACTCGGGTCGCAATTTAAGGCCACTTTACCTTTCTTCCCGTATCAGCGTTTGCACGGAAAATTTGTGCTGACGATTCTGCATTTAGCATTCATTATATCTCAAAACGCTTTCGCAGTAAAGTATAAACTGATAAATCTCTCGAACATAGACAAGGGATACCGTTAGAAAAAGGCAAAGATCATTTATAATTCTACAAGAATTTTTTAGGGTTTTTTTTCAAAATTCTGAATTTCGAAAATTATCCCACGTTCGATTATAGATATTATTAACTAAAGAATTTTGGTCTAAATATGAAGTAATCGAAATCAGAAATCTTCGATGCAATTTCCCGTCTCTCCATTCATTCACTGTAAAATGAGAGAAAGTTTTTTCTTATTCTTATTACTTTTTTATTCGTTAACTTAGCTCACTGCCTCCTTTTCATAATAGTAACATTTCCTGTATAGCTTCAAACATACAATCACAAAATTATCGCTCGTACTATTTTACGATTTGGTTCAATATGTCGTTTTATTGTCTTTTGGTAGACGGTACTCTTTTTATTATCTATTGCTTAACGTATAAACGCTTTCACATGTAGGAAGATTGGCACAGGATAGGTTCCTACTTAGAATACTAGCCAGTTTGGCTAGTAGGCCTATTCTAATAGTATCACTCTATGTTTATTAAATAGCCCACAATTTTAACAATACGTCTTGGAGGGTAAACTGTGTTCAAGCTATGTGATCGAGATGAGGCTTGTTAAATGTCTTAGGTAAAATTCGGTGGAAAAAATGAACAGTACTTAGTTTGAGCTACATTAAAAGACAATACTATAAGAACGGAGAGACAGCAACAAGCTTTCCTCAGGTCAAGTACCTCTTTTTAAGCAAAAAAACTGAAGTAGAACTCCCTAATATTGCTATTACAATAATCCCTTGCCGTACTTTTCCCTTGTTTGAGTGCTTGCTCTACAAAGTGCACGGAAAAGCGAGTCGTACTTAGCCTACCGTCAAGAGCGAAGCATACAGCAGAGAAATATCGAGAAGTGAAACTCCCCATTTCAAGTTTTGTTTCTTTCTATGACTTTCCTTTATTTCCTTTGCCCTTCGGAAGCTGTGTAAACTGTGCTCGTGTTTAATGGCATGTCGTTTTTACAGCCCTCGCTTTTCTCTTTATAGAGCTCTAAAAAAGAGCATAGGAGTAAAAGTGATGGCCCCGGGACGGGGGGGTGGTAGGTGGGGGCATCATTTGCTCTGAGCACACGGTAATCTGCATATAGATCAAATTAGAGTCGGACGGGAGTCGGAGTTCAAGGCGCGTGCTCCATACCCAGTGCTTAGCTAAAAAGCGCAGGGGGGGCTCTTGCCCAGCCAACCGGAAGTAGAAGAAAAGCTCTGGGTCTCCTGACTCATGGCAAGCCATTGTTTACCGATTTTCCGTCGTCTGATTCCAGTCTCGGGGAAGAGCTTGGAAGCCAAGCCCCTCGTTTGCTCTTTGCCTTCATTAGCTATGCGCGGGACCACGAGTTCGTCTCATGGCGCGCGAAGAAGAATGTCAAAGACAGGGAATACGATTTTCCTCCCCTCTCTCTGTTAAAAAAAAGGGAAACGTTAAAAGCTTTTCCTCAAACGAGGGGCTAAGTTGGGTTTTACATTTGCTCCCGCCTCTTTTCGCGCTCATCAAGAAGCATCCTTAATGTGACGACAGCCAGATCCAGAATCGTAATGTTTCATTATTAGAGTGAGAAAGTGGAACTAATGTCATTTCTCTCTCGTTCGCGTATACGAGCCGGGGGCTTTTAATGAGGAAATTTTATTAAAGGGGAAAAAATTGTGCAATTCATGAAACGTTCAATAAATCTTGCTATCACGAATGAAGGAAAAGGCGTGAGAGAAATTTTCTTTGTAACGAAAAGAACTAGAATCTAACCTTAATTATGTTAACAAATTGGCAATTTTGAAAGAAAGATAAGCAGAAAAATTACGGGATCCAAATTTTCAGTGTTAGAAGGTGAACAATGTATAGAGTCAAGTACAATTTACTTCTGTTAGATGTTAGTAGCAAAGGAACTGATGTTTCAGCAGTTGTAGCTAAGCTTGAATTATTGTAGTTTTTGGTTTGGTGAAGTTTTTTACGAGATTGGGTGTTGTTCTCATCAAAAAGACGGTAAAAAAATACTCTTCATAACAATGAACATCTGTCTTTCGACGTCTCCGGCTAGGAATTCATCATTAGCTACAATGAGTGCAATAAGCGTTTTTTACTATCCACAACATACATTGTTACCAACTATTAATTCAAAGTGACAAACATTCATTTTTAACTCACAGTATTTCTTGTTGCTAACGAAACATTTATAGTACAAAATATTTGTTAGTACGCAGAACGTTCATTGTAATCAACAATGAATTTCAGGACAACTTTTCTCTGTTACTATCATTGTTGTTAACGATGCACAGTGTTACCATCATTCACTTGCTATCAGGAGTGAATGCCTTTAGCCACACAGCAGGTTACGGCGCGGTGGAAACATTCGTTTTTGCTAACGAAGGATGGTTCTCGATTGGACATTCGACTATTCCTAACTACCGCCGCGCAGTTTGGAGTAGGAACATTCAATATGGCCTAAGTACCACGTCTGTGCATTATGAACGTAACGTGTCCCTTGACTTGTTTTGTGAACGAGTAGGCTACTGTATTAATGCACTTGACGTGTCTGGCTGATTTTGTCGACTGTGGTATACTAATATTTATCCTATAACGGGTACTGAGATTTACATAAAAAAGACTTCTATTAAGTATGTACAATTAGAATAGAAGAGGAAGCCGAAGCTTGATGTTCGTTGACAACATGCAGAAGAATAGATAGAAGTCGTCTTCTACTGCGTAACGTACGATAGTCTTGCCAGAAAACCAATCTCAAATCGAATTTTTTTGCCAGAAGTAAACATAATACTTAAAACATCCCAACAACAGGTGCAAGCGAAATTTTGAATCACAAGAAAAAGAAAATAAACAAATTAATAGATGAAAACAAATAACTAGAGAAACTAAAAAAAGCTCTATCATCAATAATCACCAAAGGCATTTACATTATAATGAAATAAGACAATTTACTATTGCACAAAGCTAGAAACTAATGTAATATCCATAACGATATAAGGCAGTGTAAACATTATCACCGGGATAATCAGATTGCCTTTCTTACTAGACTGTCGAGTCTAGCAATAGGATTTCGTGGAAAATGATAGTCCAATATTGGACTTTGCAATTTCATAATGGGATAACCTCTCATCAGCATCACAATAGCGTCAGCCCTATTCTGTAGTATGCTCCTGTGTTATGCTGGTATACGTATACCCCTACGCGACGCTAACTTGAATGCCTGATATGACCTTCCGCATGACTGGACCGACCACGCGCTTTCCGGAACATACCTGCTGCAAAGGACCCCTCACCCCCGCCTCCACGTCAAACAGCAAACCGTTTCATTACAGCAAACCTCGCTACATAACTCTAACGCCACAAAAGTTAAATTCGCGACGTAGTACCTATATCGACGTAGTATTTCACGTATTGAGTACTCAAAGTCAATGAAGCGTTGCCTTTAATTCCCCGAAAGCATACTTTTTCCTTCCAATACCGCTCACTAGCTTCTCTATGGCAATCGCAAGGTATTTTTTATCCTTCAGTTTAATACAAGTAAAAGCTTTTCTTTTGTCCAATTCGCTCTCTGATCCACGAGGCGCTTTGAAACGTGAAAGGCAAAGTTGTGCCATCTCGTCAGTTTTGTTGGCTCTTTGCGTCATCACAAGTGTCCTTGAGTCAGCTTTCGAGTCCTTTTTTATTTTTAGTCTAGGTGGGATAAAACGTACCGTCTACAGGGAGTAAAGCATACCACGGATGAGGAAAATACTCTAGTTGGCCGGAGTCTTTGAACGCTTCAGCGAAACTCCGGGCGGGGAGGCTTACGGCTCGGAGCCCTGTTCACCACCACGTGTAATTTTGCATTTAGTTTGGGGCTTTACACAGAGACGACGGCTGCCGCGTGGTTTGCACTCAGCTGAACTCAGCCAGAAATGCAGCTCTTATAAAGGGAAAGCTGGAGTCGGCCCATGTGGCCAGTCGGATTCTTGGCATCGAAAACTTCACAATCCTTGGCGCCCCCCTTTTCTAACTTGCCTTTCGTGAATATTACGCTGTAGCGATGGTAGTAAACAAGATATTCCAAGTCCGTCGGACGCAGATTTGCCACATCCTCCGCAGTAATCTACCCGAAAGTACCGGCAGAAGATTTCTTAGTACTAGCGGGACATTTCTTTCTACTGGGAGAACATTTCTGCGTACGGGCGGAACATTTCTAGTACCGGCAGATCATGCCCTTCCACGAAAAATTCATTATCGGCGATTGTAACTTCATGGGCGGTTTTCCTGAAGGTAATTACACAATTTAGCCCAGAACTATCGCGAAGCTGGTCCTTATGGCAATTTCCTCGTAGGGTTAGTGTAACGACGACGGCATTACGCTTGGAAGCGCGCAACTCGGACTAAGGGTGAATACACACACCTCAGTCGCTATCGACGTTGACTTACAGCCAACGACGTTTCCAAGTCACGGAGTTGTCCGTGTCACATCAATATGTGCCTTGCCCCCTCGTTCTTCCTCGCTCCGCCTACACACTCTTCGACGTCGCATAAAACCACTCCAGCTCCGCCCACGCAACCTGGAATTCTTTTCATTTGAAGAGGGAGGAAAAATGACGGAAAATTGTCAAGATCCCTTCCACGTTAAAGTGAAACGTTTCTGCGGTGGAAAGATGGTTCTTTTTTCCCCTTTTTCTTTTCTAAATGTAGGGCGTTTCCCGAAGCCCACATATACTCTCTCTTTCTCTCGATCTTCTGCTTGACCCGTGCAATTTGTCCGATGATGATCCCATCTCGCGGAGTCCCCCCAACAAGTTTTATGTACCGAGAGGAATCCTTTTGCCCAGAAAGTCTATCATGAAGTGAGTTCATCGTGCGTGAAAACGAAAACCCTTCGTAGAGTTGCAACCGTCCCATATCTCTCCGCTCAAATCCTTTTGGCGCGTAATCCACAACTTGTGCTAGTTTCGGAGGGGATCCTTACTCGTAATTGTTCTTCGAATCACTTTGAAAACCAAACTTCACTCCATCTTTTGCAACGGTGTGGAGATGGGGCTATTGACACTCTTGATATTTTTCGTTTTTTTTCTTTTTCCTAGTAAACGGACGAAACTATAGTATTTGCAGAATTGTAGATATTTGTAGATGTATATTTATAGATGTAGAAATTAATAGATATAGAAATTTATGGGAATAGAAATTTAAATATAATTTTTTTAATGCAATGGAAACTTTAAAGAAAAATATACAGAAATTATAGTTAAATGAATAAACATGTAAGAATTAATAGAATATTTTTACTGACTGTATTGAGATTGCAAAAAACTTTACATTTTTCTAGCTTGTATTTTTTACAAAAAGTAAAAAAAATTTTAAAAGATAAATTAAAGTATTGTATATGCTACTCTTTGTTTCAGTTCGAATGAAACATGCGTCTTAAATTGCGTTTTCCAATGGGTAAATTACATAACCGGATTTGTTCTTTACGCCCCTTCATATAGAATGTACAGACAGGATATCTATAGAAATGGGAAACAAATTATACAGGAAGTAAACTTACATTAAGAATTACATAGGAATTTATAGCAATCAAAATTACAAACTACAGGAAAATTATCCAGACCATGTGTGCACTAAAGTCGAGTTAGAAAATAAATGCATTCTGCGGTGGGACAAATGAAACAGGACTTAAACTACACTTTCCCATAAGAGAAATCCCAAGTCAAGTTTTACTGCACTGTTTTATAAACGTAAACAGTTTTAGAAAATTTACAGCTGGGAGGTGCACGACAGTTGCGACATTTTTTTTATAAAAATTCTTTCTTCCTTTAACCTCTTTTTATTTCAGGAAATATGTTCAGTAGTAGTTCGTAATTATTTAGCGAAGCTGTGATTCTATTACAATTTTGCCAATATCTGTAGTTCGTCAATAATACTTTTGTTGCAATTGTCCCACACGGGAAGAAACTCGATGCTTTCCTTAAGAAACTCGTATAACCTTAACTGTGTATGTCCAAAGTGTTAAGGAGCTGTTTAAGTACGTTTGCACTCATCTTCGTCGCATTACTAGTAATACGTCTTTAAAGAGTCGTTCATGAAGCGTTTGGTAAGTTCTCCAGCTGCGTTTGACGTGCATAGTTAATGGCTTTTGCCGCTCCATGGCCCTCTTCATCAGAAATCTCTTTTCAAATTCCTGATTGCCCGAGCCCCTACTCGATCTCCATGCTTATAGACACTTTCCGCGCCACTGAGTCTCTTGTACTGTTTTGGCAAAGCCTGGGCTTCAACACGCACTCTCAACAACAAAAAAAGAAAAAGGAATGCTATATTATGATGGCGGGGGCCAATCTATAAAAGAAATTCTGCTCACAGCGTCTATTTTGGTTGCTCCCTCTTTCTTTCTCTCTCGCTGTCGCTTTGTTAAGGGCGATCTTCGGTTTGGAATCGTTAAAAAAGCGAATAAAGAGAAAAAGGGGACTGCATGCTGGGCTGCGTTATGCAAATGGCGCGAGTCAAGTGTTGGGTATTCCGACAAGAGCATGATGAGTGGGTTTCCGCTCTAGCTTTGTATACCAACGCCTGGTGAGAAACACACATCTTGATTTTCGCGTACGGAAACGTTCGATTCTGGGATTTCGGTCCTTTGCGCCCCCTCTGGGCGCATTGTTTTTTATTATCGTTTTGACCCCCGGGGTATGTTTTATCCATAGGGGTAATACACCCTCTTAAGTTCTTTGGGATTGCTTCGGTATTAGACAAGTTTTTTCTTATGTCTTTCTTATAGTGACGAATGATTCGTAATGACCCAGATCGTTGTTTGTCTTTTGATCCCTACAAGTATTGCCTCTTTTTGGGGGAAGGGAGAGTTGAAGATCATGTACGGAGCGGAAGGTTAGTAGATGATGTACAGTAGAGAACTATGCTGAGCAAAAACAACAAGAATAAGCACAGAGGTCTAATTAAATCTCTGAGGCTGATTTACCACCAAATAGCTGTAAAACGACTTGAACCTATCGCTACTTAGGAGAAAAGTAGACCGCGAAATTTGAAAGCTTCGTTATGTTAGACTTATTGTAAATAACACGGTTTTAATTTAGACGTATTGCGGTTTTATATGTAATGATGATAAAAGCTTCGATAGGGTTCCGTATCCAATCATTATCTATACGAAAGTAAGCCGCGAAGTTATTAAACTTTTCTGAGTAAATTAATACGTAATTATTTAGTCATGGAAAATTACGTCTGAAATAGAGAGGGAAAATTTCAGACGCTTAGCTTTTAGTGGAAATGAACGGAAACTAGTCTGAACGGAAACGCCCAGCTATAACTTCTTTTGAGGATTCGACAATATCTCCCCGGTTTCTTGGCAAGTATAAAGAATTCGTTCTAGGGCTCGTTTGAGTTTGACTTCTGGAGAAAGTGGGAATTATATTCCAGAATGGGTAATCACTATAATTTAAAGACGGTCCCTATACTAACTAAAGCACAAAAAAAGTTAAAATAAAAGTGTCCGGTCTATTTTGACAACAATCAACAAATCTAAACATGAGCGAAATATCTGTTACATGGCTACTGTATCAGCAGAAAGAAAGAAGTGGGAAAATGAATACTTAAGACACCTTCAGTTGTGTTATTTATACACTACTCCAATAGTGAATTCCAGCAAAATACAATACAAACGCTCTTGCTGTTATTGAATAATAACACAATTTGTTTCAAACGTCGCGGTCTATCTTTTATATAGCCAGCGATTGGTTGAAGCTTCCAGGTCCTTCGCCAATTAATGAAGCTTCATTAATGAAGGTTTCTTCGCTATCGGCTGTACTTTGTTCTTTTTTCTTAGCATAGTACTTGGGTTGGGTTAATGACTAGTTTTGACCAGCTTTTTGCATTGCACATTACTCGTAAAGAAACTGGGGAAGTTAGCTGGGGTCATTTTTTAAGCGTACTGTATTTTTTCGCCGTGAAGGCAGTAATACGCGCCAGGCAAGGTGTTGGCTACCTTGGCAACGGTGCTGGGAACCCGCAGCAATTGTAGCAGCTGGCGCAAGTTTTCTTGCTGTCGATAAGGAGTTTTAGGGGGCGATACTCCGTGGGTATATTCAAGAATCAGAAAGAGAGAGGTTTTCGATTCTTAGAGCAGTGTGAGGGGAGGTTTAATCCCGACGCCTGGCACAATCCGACGTCTCACGCTTCGGTAAAGACATCCTCCTCGCTTTTCGTGTTTCTTGACAGCAGCGTGGAGAAATTCGCGTCATATGGGCGAGCGTGTGCCCTTAAACCTGTACCATGGGGACGATGTTCACACAGTTGTTACCATGCAAGCAATACCGTCGGCGATTCCCAATTTTCGCTTCAAGCATTATATGCGCTCAGAGTCGCATTGATCAAATCCGGTTTGGTCCAATAATTAAGTCACGTTGAGTAGAGATTGTAAACTTCTAATTCGCTTACCTCAGTGACACCTAACGGGTAATTCCGCCCTCGGTGCAATCGTTAAATCATTGGTATCAATAAACTTATGTCTGTAAGTCACACTGGAATCCATTGTTTAAAAAAAGCGATTAGCTAAACAATATCAAGGTGTAATGTTTTTACATTATTGTTTCATTTGCAGTACAATAGAAACCCTCTTATCCAATCTATAGTGGGACCAGACGTGACATAAATGGCCAGTCCATCCAATGCGCAAATAAAATAGCTTTCACAGGTTGCAAATCGGATTAAAAAAAATCACAAATAACTGAAGCGGAAGCGTGTCAGTGATGCTTTTCTTGAACTTATCCTTTAATTTACGGATAATTCGTCTGTTATTTACTATTGTACTATAGGTACACTGTATTTTTGCCTAAAATAAAATATTTTGACAATGTTTTTGCCCGAAATAATATGTAAGGTAGATTCATGAAAGAAGAAGAAATTTTTCCCAAGGTAAAGCCCGTTAAAATGAAGCGGAGAAGAGGACTGTGACTGCACCTCAAGAAAAAAAAGAAAAAAGATAAGGAACAATACCTTGTTGTTAGCGCGTATTTTTCGCTGGCCAATGTAAGAAAATAATGCTTGGCCGGTTGTCCCAACTTTGCAATCAAAAAGGGCTACGTTTATTGTTCAAAACAATAATAAGGAGGAAAAAGGGAGATTCAAGAATAACATAATTTCCGACAAATCACAAATCACAGCTCACTACTTCAGCTTAACTTTTCTCGCTCGGATCCAAAAAACAGACTTATTTCTTTCTTGATTTCCATCTTCATACTACTTGAACAAAAAAGGAAAACGTTTACATTCTCAGAAAATTACCATAGTCAAACCCATCTCCATCCCTTGCTTGCGTAATATGGCATCAATTAGCCAAAAAGGGGGGAAAAGGAGTTTGACCGGTCAGCTGCCCCTAAAGGGCCAAAGAACAAAAAATCATCTAGGTTTCCCTCGCACCAACACCTTGTTGAAGTTAACACGTGGGGTAAATCGAACTTTCCCGTCACTCCGTCACCTGCCCTGAGATTGTACCAACTTTCATTGCTGGCAACAGTGAAATTTAGCAACAGTGAATGTTGTCGTTCGAAATGCATTGAAGCTGGAGCTTGGTTACAGCAAACGTTCCCGTCGCATCGTGAGCTGCTGCGGGTCTATCAACAATCATTGTTGGTAACAATGAATATACTTTGTAGCAACCCATGTTTATCTTATAGGCTGCATACTTGGTTGCAAGTAACTCCGAAATTAACATCTTCATTAATTAGCAATCTAAAGCGACAAACCTATACATGTTTGTTGCTTTAGATCGCTAATTAATGAAGATGAACATGAATGTCACCAAAACATGGCTCAAGTGCAGTGCCAAAATTGCTAATATTTTGTAACGCAAAATAGGATACACTTACTTTGTCCTTTCGTGTTGAATGTGTACACTACTAAAAAAAAGCTTGTCTGCATAATAGACTACTACAAAAGGATCCATTTTTACGGGGATGGGGAGGCTAGGAATAGTTTTTTGGAGCGGTTTGTTGGAACAACAAAGTTGTATCCTAAGCCTCAAGGTACAGGTTTTCTATATACCTAGGGCATCATCTGTTCCATTTCCCGGCTTGGGTAACCGGCCCGGCCAAGCGGAAGATCAACAGCTTTGCAGAGGCGGATCGCAGTGGGTATATAGTGTTCTATTGCCATCTCGTCATTATACGCCAGTAATAATAACAACGCAATGACATAGGGAAGCGTCCGGGGCTCTGTTTTGAGATTCACGGGTTTACCAAAATCCACGCACATCTTGAAACAAGTCGGTGATGGCTTTGACATGGTAACGAGGTTCCTCATTAAGAACTTGAAGCGTTACTGGGGATGGTAAACCTTTGCCTTTGGTCTTTGATGTCAACCAAGTGTATTATAATAAAGAGTCTCTCACACTTACTTGACAACTTATATATCCTTTCCTCGTGTCTGTCCCTCTTTTCCATCAAGTTCAAGTGCTGATGCCACATGGACCACTATACACTACGTACAGTACCGTACCGTACGTGTAGTTAGCATGTCGTGGCGGTTCGAGAAGATGCCAAACTCTTGAAAGCTCATTGGGGGTTTTATAATCGTGTGGCAGCAGCGAAAACCCCTTCCCCTCCCCTCCCCAAACTCATTCTGCTCTAAAAGATCCTAATAGGAGTAAAAGAGAACGAAATTTTACTCTAAATCAAGTTAAGTGGGCGGCACGTACCCACCACCGCAGCGGACTTGGTACTTGCCTCGATCAGCTCTTTGTTGCATAGCAACCCATTGTCAAAAGTGGAACTTAACCTCAGACAGAGATTTTCACCCAAATGTTAAGGAGGAGTGGTAAAAGCGCCCCCTAAAAAGGGCTGAAAAACGAGAAGAGGTGAATCGCTCAACCGGGAAACGATAATCACCTTAGGACGCAATCTGCGGCGCCGGCCATGCATGACAACACATCCAATTGACAACCCACTCTTTTTTTGCTATCCCTTTTTCTACCCCAAAGTTGTCGGGAGGAAAAGATTTCAAAAATCTTATTTGGAGACAATCCCCCAGTTCTCAGAAGAAAGGAATTTTCTTTGTTCTCTTTTTTTTCCTATTTTAAAGCAGAGGAACTTTCGGGTCCAACTTTCTTCTCTGGTAGATGAAAAAGGTCTGTAATGGATGAAATAAAAATTCCGGAGAAAATAAGAAAGAAATTCAACCAAGGGCATTTATTTATTTATTTTTACTTTTTTAATTGTATTTTTCATTTATTTATTCTTTGGCAGAAGGAAATGTTGTGAACGGGAGAATCGCTTGTGAAGAGAACGATTTGGGTTGAAGGGTGACGACAAGTTAAGAGAAATTTTGCCTGGGGACGGCCCTATTAGATTACTCAGTGATTCGTATAAAGTTTATAACACATTCTCTCTTGGTCCCACTTCTTGTTGAACGTCAACACAAAAACCCCTTTCATTCCATTGGGTCGCATCATATCATGCAAGGCACAAAAGAAATCACCCTGGCTGGTGCCAAACTTTGATTTCCCAACGACCCAAGTGCTTTTCAGTCCTGATTTCCGAGGTTGCAACGGCGCCGCCGACGTTGGAGACAGCGGCCGTTCACGTGCCGCCACGCGACTTGACATCGATCCCCCTTCTGACGCCTCCAAAATTGAGTTGTAGCTCTTCGGCCGGCTCAGGAGGATCAAACATACTCTTTACTCTATCTGTAATGGCACACGAAGCTTTTCAAGCTCGTAGAACTGTTTTATAAGCCTTTTTGTCTTCTTTTATTTGGACTTCTACAAAATGTCTTCTTTTGTTTAAGTTTCCTTATTACTATTATTTGATCTTCTTCGTACTTTCGGTACGTTATGTTATTATTGTTAGATTTTCTTCTTAGTTTCATTAAGATTTTCTTCTTTTTAAGGGATTTCTAAGCGTTTCTGTTTTACTTTATTTTGCTTTTAGAGTGATTTGAATATCATTTTTTGTTGACTTTTGTTATTATTCTTGTTTATTTGTTCTGTTTGCGTTGTTTTGGGTATTAAACACCAAGAGGTTTTGAATAGTTTCCCACGGAACGTCAAACTTGACCACAGATACACAGAAGCAGTAGGTTTTAGTGGTTCAATGAGGCGTAACAGTGTTTGAGTTCAAGATGGCGGCGGTACTGGGGGCCCAAAGGATATCCGCGGCGATCCATCGTGGAATAAAAAAGAATATGTCGAAAGTCAGGAACTCCTGGCGGTTTTGTGCTGTTGCATGACCAGTTGCAGTTAAGCAATAGCCAAGAGCAAAAGACGTAAGACATCTATATGTAATGATGCGAAGCTTGGGTTGGACTTCCGTATCTCTTTTCTTTGGTATCCCCCTAACCCCCCTTAAAGCCTCATCGGAAGTGCTCTGTCGAGTATGTTGATCCTTCCGAGCTCCTCTTTTGCAGATGGTTTCCAATGAAAATGAGGCCGTAATGGATTTCCGAGGCTTTCTTTGGCTTTCCTGTATGTCACGTGACCGGGACAATGGGCTTGACATGAGCGTTTAGTTTCATACAGAGAGAGAGAAAGAGAGGAGGAGGTTTAATGTAAGGTGTATTTAGCTTGATAAAAGAGACAGGGAGAAGGGGTAAAATGGACATGGAAGGTTAAGCTTGTTATCAGACAGTACCAGCATGAAAGAGACAATTGGGAGACTTATTCTTTGAATGAAAGAAAATTTGTTTGCTGGGCGAGGGTGCTGAATAGTTGTTTTTTGATAAGCTGTTTTAATACAGTTTATTGTTGTAGATATTGAGTTGCGTGTCGACAAGCGCTCGTTGCTTTCACGTGATAATTAAGTAGGATAGATTGGTAAAGGAGTCCTTGATATTGACTGCTAATCCACGCGTGGATTATTTGAAAAGCGACTTTATAGTTTAGTGTTTTGTTAAGAGTTTGTTTTTAGTTTGTGTACGAAATTTCGTTTGTTAATACGCATAAGGTGAAAAATGCAATAAATGACACAATGCGAGCAGTTTTCATGGTTGAAGATTTCTATGGAGTTACTAACAGTTATTAATACATAATATAAATAATATTATTGTAATGCTAATTTCAATGCATCTTAACTGAATTATAATACTTGAAATGTCGAACTTCAAAAGGTAAAAGTTTCATTGCAATTGCTGCGGGCAAGACAAAGCCAAGTTTCCTAAGGCAGTGAAATCGCACTACCCAAGCTATTTGATGATTAACATCTTGCATATCATAACGCATATACTCTTCGAAGGCTTAGGGCGAAATCCCAACAATTAAAATACTGGAAATCACTGCGTGAGAATAAAGCTTTGGTAGAATTGGGAAAATGAGGCAAATAAGCCTTTTTTTAAGTGAAGTGTTTTTACATGCATCCTATGGCAAAACCGTTTCTTACGTAGTTTTTGTGAGGGTTTACAAGGGAAAATTTTGTCTTGTCCGAAGGTGTCAATAACTGCAACAATTCGCAAGAATAAGGATTACGAAGCCATCTTATGGTTCGAGGATAGCAACTGCCGGACGCGCCAAAAAATTATTCAGATGAATTTGTCAAGCGGACTGGGCTCAATCGCCATCTATGAGAGAGTCTACCTAAGTCGTTCGGCACCCGATTTTATTTTTTACCACGCTCACTAGATAACAGACATTGTCAATTTGAAGAATTAGAAGCATGCTTCTGATTCACCCTTTCACTTAGCTTATAATGTAACTAGTCGGGTTCTTTCATCGCCTAAAGAAATAAGTCAACATCCAGAGTATTAAACAAGACTTCCTGAATTGGAACATCGTCTTTACTGTTTAGGTTGTAATCAAATCGTTATTCATCATAGATAGATCTCGGCTGCACGGTCCGAAAGTAACAGTTAAAGGGCAAAGAATAAAATGAGTTTCATTTTATCTATATTAGCATAATATGCTTCAGTTTTTTTTATTTATTGCAAGACGTAGGCTTTCACTTGTTGCCTTTCTATCCAAATTATATCCAGGATATACGCTCACAGTAACAAAGCGAGTGGATTTGTGTTCCACTATTAGAATGGACAATTCCTAACATGCACGATACGAAACACTGGAGTTTTTCGACAATTGAGAAGAGTTTGCAGTGAAAGAGAACAAAATGTGAAAAAGTGGATCTTACATTAAACATAGGACTCGACTGTTTTTTGCGTAAAAGTAACGAGAGCGCGAAAAAAATTGGGGGTGGTCACAATTACTTTTGCACTGAAGTAACCTTTAAGTTTGCTCAGTTCTCTTAGTAGCTCGGCTCAATCTTTGTTTTGTCTCGGGCAGTTAAATAAAAGATAGGCTAGGTCTTGTTTGTTTCTGTGTTGACAGGCGCATATCTCGGAGTCTGTTTTTGCTATTCGTTTTAAGTAACATTTAGTGGGGAAATGTGCAGTTCTCATTTGGATTAATTAACTGAACATGAAGTTTAACAAAACCAGCGGATGCAGCATTATAAAGGCGAATTTTACTTGCAGAGAAGTCCAAACACGTTTGAACGCTCGCGCGCTTAAACAACCAGGCTGACTCAGTCGTTTTCACTATATGATTCTAATTCTGCCACTTGGCGGCGCCACTATATGAGAGAAATTCGCTCACCACTTTTCGTTTGCGCTTGCAAAAAAAAAAAAGAAAACAGCGCGTTTGCTCGCGACATTACTAGCGAGCTAGTTGCAACTCTGGATTTGACCCCATTCAGCCTTGGCTATAAACGTTTTGGTTCGGAAAGACATTGAAATGAGTGTAATTTTACCAAAATATACATAGGAAAACATTTTTAAGAATTTCGCGTGGGATTACGTCGAATTCAGAGTAAAAGTCTGATAATTTTACCTTCCTTTTTTTACAGTTGTGTACAAACAATTGTGACTTCTCCACTAGCGTAATCGTGAACCACATTTTGGAATAACCCCTATGTAATGAACGTGCGACGTTTTACGCTTGAAGCATGTTAACTACCTCTACGACAGATATAACAACTTTTGTTTTGTGCCCAACACCTTTATTTGCTACATTGTTACCAAATCTCCCTAATGAAGCTATCGTTTGATTTAAAACAGAGTTCACAGTTTGCTTAGTGTTTCTGTTGTGCTATCGTGAGTTAAAAAGCTTACCGAACAGATAGACACTACTTTAATTCATTCTTATTCCCTTCTTGGAAAGGAGGCATTGTTAGTCTACTTTGGGGCCACGTATCGTTTGTATCGTTAGCATAGGATGCAGCGTAAGAATTGCTCTATACGAAAAGTCTATATTCAGATAAGTAAACGTTGCTTACTAGTGGATTACTTTGGAATCTCTCCAAGGAGAAAGCTTGGTCATTAAGATTTTAAAAAAACTAGTAAATTTAGGCTTTTGTCTTCCGAAACGGTGGCTTTTACTGCTCGTTATGTTTTATATAATACTGCTCTTCTTCGTGTTATATTTCCAATGTAGAGGAGGGATGGGACAGTTTACACGTGGGGCAAACCGTACAAAAATCATCACTAATGAACTACGACCGGTTTGGATCTGAAAAAAATTGTACACTTAGTGAATACGACGAAGCTTTCATGAGGAAATTTTCGTCGAAAAATATTGAACCGTTTTTGAGAAAATAAATAAAAACTGAATTTTTGGCACTTTGTAAGAAACGGGTCCTGATTATTTCGTTGTAGCACTCATAATGTGTATCTAAAAGTAAAATAAAAATTACTTTTATGTAGCTGACAAGTTGGAGAATAACTCCTCCAAAGGTTTGTTCTAAAATCGCTGTCCTTTTTTTGCACGAGATTTTAAACTCCAAAGGGATGATTTAGTACGATTTGGACTCGGCCATTTGCATTGCCTTTTCTTGTTGTGAATAATCATTTTTACGAAATCGTGAGTTTCCTTGCACTGACTTGAGCTAGGATGATTCCTATATCGAAAGGGAG
>JAHZNP010000916.1:0-32621 GCA_020615345.1 Triops cancriformis
ACAAATTTCGAGTTTCCCCGTTTTAGCGCGTTTTTATTTAGTATTAATACATGCTGGAAGTCAAATTTTGATTACTTCAAATTCTGCATTAACAATGGAATATAAGATTTATTTATGACAAGCCGGTAGGATGGGCCCCTAGACTCGTGGGGCCCTGGGCCATGGCCCAGTTGGCCCATGCGGAAAGACGGCCCTGGATCAACTCTCTCTCTTGTCACCGCACTCTCGTCTCTTCTCACCAGCTCAGGCCCCGCGGTGCATCTGCGCATGCCCAGACCTTGTCAATGACCGTCATATCACCCCGTCACCTGCAGTGGACACTAGGCTTAAATTTACTAGGTACTCTTTTTACTTCCTTGTGGCATTCGTATATGTGCACGTGAATCGTTTGTTCTTAAAGGACCGTGAAGCATTAGTTTTCTGCGAGAAGAACTTGAAAATGCTAATAAATTAGCTGCAATTTCATTTTGGTCGCGTGGATTTTACATTTGCATTTATTCAGAGCACTCATCTTGTCCAAACAGGTAATGTTTTGGTTTGGTAATTCTGGGCATGTTAAGTTTGTTTTAGTAAGGTTAAGTTGGAATGGGAAGAAAGGTATTTGAAAGGGGGGGGGGGGGAGGGGAGATAACCGAACAGTACCCTAACCATAATTGCGCTGTACCCTAACTATAACTGTGCTGTCATTTTGTATAAAAGCTTCAGAAGGGTCGCATATTTTGACGGAATTGAGCGTTACTTTCTCTGCGTATTTCCCCGCATTAGAATCATTGCTACTTAGGAAGGCGATTGCTTCTGTAGCCTGACCCTTTTAACGTTAACCCTTTGACCAGGTCTGGTGGGTAGCTATTTCTAAGAAAGACGGCTTAGTCCCTCTCTAAAGAAAGAAGTAAAAAAGCGTGTACAGTACGTTGGTAGAACGACAGGCAGAGTACTGTTTCTGAGTGCCTATGAAGCCAAGCTACACAATGTTTATTTTTCGTTATTGGTTTATAATTGTTAATTATATATCATTAATATTCCTTTTTATGCGAAATAAGGTGAGACTATGTAAGTGAGTGTAGATGGCCACATCATTTATAAAAACACTAATTTTTAGTTTTGTTTGAATGCGTTCCTTTACCAGTACCGTACCTCTATTAGTTTAGGAATGCTATTTTGGTTGGCTTGGTAGGCTTTTTTCCCCTACATTTTTTTCTGAATTTCTCATTTCTTCTCGAAAATGGTCTCATATGTTTACACGTATTAAAAGAATCTCAGACATAACCTTAAAGTAAATACTTTTTGTACATGTAAGTGCAATACTTTCTGTAATTTTATGTAAAACGACAGCTTAATTTTTGCAGTTATGCAACAAATTCGATTTTGCAATTCACAACAAAGAATTTTCGTCATAATTATGAAAATGACCTAGCTGAATGCTTTGTATTTTTCTAGTGGTATTATAATGTAGTTTACTTCTGTTTTCAAATTTGTTCCGTAGCGAAGCGAAAGTATTTCGTATACATATTAAATTTTCTTGAAATAAAAAATCTGCAGTCATGACAATACATGCGATTTTGTACTCCCTTTGCTTATTATTATCGGCTACATTAATAGTTGACATTTATATTCGATGTTTTCGAACCGAACTATATAGAAAAAAAAAACGTGTGCAGTTTTAAAGTTAAACCCTGCAACACAGCTTATGCTCCAGAAAGTGGGTTCCTTTGTAACCTTGTCTGTTAATAAAACTTGTAAATTATGTAACATGTTGTCACACAATCAAACAACCGGTTGAGCCGACACTCCTAACCGTAAAGCAAAGTCTGGTTGAGCCGACTCTCCTAACCGGACATTAACGTAATGGTCGATTCAGTTCTCCTGCCACGAATAATTAAAGAATAGGCCAAACGGCTCACCTTTCTGTTTCTATTCGCCTTACCTTGGCATTTCGGTTAAGCTAGTTCGCAAAAGTACCATCTACGCAAAGAAAATAAATTCCCCCGCCCTTATTAAACATTCGTCTCTCAATGCGTTTATACATTACAGTATTCGCATTGATAAGGCGCATGACCCAGCTCCGCGTCACTCAGAACGGCTTTAATTAAACCTGGTACGCAAATTTCGTGGGACCAGCTTGCGCATGTATCGCACTGGATCCAGCGAACAATTTGCTCCTTGTTGGGTCCATTTTTGTGCCGACACTTGGCACAAAATTGGGAAACTATCGATCCAAGGACTTCGCGGGGATCTTCGGCTGTGGTCACACTGCATGGGAATTATAACCCTGGTTATTGCAACCCAGGTAATTGTACGGAGGGAATAAATACCTCCGGTCACAACTAGCGTAATTCCCAAGGTAATCTTCGATCAGCCAGTCTTTTCGGAGTATCGATATTTAGCGGGGAATTTGGAATTTGGGGTTCTTTTGAATGATATTCGTTAAGTTTTTAACGCTTAGTTACTTCAATGTGACAAATGTATGATATTTTTTCACTGTGTCCGTACTCCATTAATTTTTTTTCATAGCAGTTTTTCATACATACGAAAATCGCGCGAAGGCGGCGCATAACAATGACCTCGGTCAGCTGCAAATAACCCGTCTTTTTTATGGGAATTAGGAGTGAGGTCATACTGAGGGAGTTACCTCGGTAATTTGGAAAAATAACCTTTGGTAACAATATCGAGAGGTCACACCAGACAAACCTTGGTAATTTCCTGGGGAATATTTCCCTCGAAAAAGAGCAGGGTTATTTGCGTTGGATTTGGTATTTGGTACGAAAATTTCAAAGCAATACAACCGTTTACAATAAGATAATGTACAGAATTCACTCCGTATGCATTCTAGGTATTCCGTTAAGCGGAATCGGAACTCAAATGTTTACAAAAAAGTACATTGATATTTTTATCTATTTTTAAAACATTGTATTTTTGGGTGTAAAAGATTGAAAATATATTCACATCGAATTTAGCTGTTATCAAATTAAGTACTGTTTGGCTAAACGTAAATTGTAAAATTTTAAAATTTACGATTAAAGTTTTAAAATTTACGTTTTAAAGTTTTTTGTTCATATTGCGCTTGCGACTGATTGAAAAAATGCTAATATACTCTATGAACTAATAATTTGGAATATAATATAGTATTTGCTCAGGGAATAATAACCCTGAGCAACTACCTGGGTATTTGCAGTGTGACCTCGCGGAATAAAAACCAAGAGGGAATTGGGCGAAATTACCAAGGTAATTCGGCGGTGTGACCACAGCCTTTGTCTGGGATGATCTCGTAAGCCTTTTTGGGACCGGACGATTTACGCGTGGAATGGAGCCCCCTGTTCTGGGGTTTTACCACAGCGTTCGGGGCTAAAATATATTTCTTTTCAAACATCTCATCTAAATTCACATTAATATCCTCTTTGCTTCTAGCTTCGACGGATTTTAATTGGTGTTTAATTTTAAGTAGTTGCTGTCTTTGAAATGTTTAACGCGGTCTAAATGGTCCCAGATTTTTTCGCAAAGTTCTTTCGACTCGTGTACTAATTGTTCATTGCTGTCATTTTCATCGGACAGCATTGCATCCGCAATCCTTTTAACTGGATTATCTTCTTCTAAAGTGGCATCCCCAACGTGAGAATGTCGCAGCTCGTGCGGTATTAGAGGAAGTACTTTATGAATGTGTTTACACACTAATTTGGTGAAGAACAACTCGTCGCATTCACAAGAAAACCTGTCGCCGCAGGCACCACAGTACCCACAGCTAGTGAAACAGCCACTTAAGGCACAAACCCCTTCGTAGTATCGCATGACAAGGTAAGATTTGTCAGGATTCTTTTGAGATTTCACGCGCCATGTGTTGTTATCTATTTGCGTGACATGAACGTCGGGGATTGAGCGGGACTTGCGGTGACTCTTGTGAATATTCCGAGTAGCTGTAGTGTTCCTGCCCCTAGTGTGCAGCAACAGTTCGTCAAATGCTTTTTTCTTTGCCACCTCTTTCAAGCATGCGACTAAACCGTCCACTCTTCTGTTAGATTTACTATTCAGATGAACGTGATTAAGTACGCGGTGGTAAGATTCCACCGTCATGTTAGTCATAACATGCATTTGACCAAAGTTGTAGGCAGCGAAAGTGGGAATACGATTATTGTATTCCCTGTAGAAATACTCAAAAAATGAGGGATGACTATCTTCAGTGTAAGTCAGAAACTGGCTATATTGCCGTTCAAAATCACTGCGCTCTCTAACTCGAACTAAGTGCCGCAATAAGGCCGTGTCATGGCTGTCACACCAGGCGATATTGCCCTCATGGCAAGTCTCGCCAAGTTTTTCTGCCATGCTCTTTTGACGTGCCACAAGCAAATTCGTCTTTGAGTATTTTTTGAATCAAACACACCAGCCCAGGCGTTCCAGAATTGGTCCGCCATGTCACTCGTGAATTCTGTTGTGGCAATCTCACCCACCCTCTCTTTGATCTTCCTAAGGAAGTAGTTATAGACAACTTCGTGTTCCCTATCGCTTATTAAGAAAGCTATAGGGTACCCAGTCCTGCTTTCATCAAGAGCCATTAGAGTTGTTAAAATGAAACCATACGGATAAAGCCTATAAGTACTATATATTAATATGCAGTCCTTCGTGTATAGTGCTTGACTCCGTTCTGCATAGATTCGAACATAATAGCTAAAGCTAAATTGTCAATTTCTAACCCTGATTCTTTGTCGATTTCTCCTTGAGGCTTGTAACAAAGTATAGGATTATAGTCCTCTTTTGACATTTCTTCTACCCACATTCTGACACTCTCACTGTCATTGGGATCTTTCCTGAGCACTGGTGGAAATTTCTGAGCAAGGTTATTAACGTCTTTCACGGTAACTAAATGATCTATATTAATATTTTCCCGCTTAATGTTCCCTCTCATATGTTCTACTATCTTGTCACTGGAGACTCCTATCAGGTACATCTTTTCCATTGTGCTCTTACTTTGTGGATGCATTCTGTTTCTGCAGGGGTTCCTGTCGTGTGGTACATGGGACCGACAATACTCTACGGAAACCTCGCCTGTCTTTCTACATTGACGGACACGCATATAGGCTGTACAGCACACTCCTGTACGTAATGATCGTTTTTGCTTAACTGCACGCTCACCCTCACTTAGGTTTACGTATGTATATGAGCGGTTACAGGCGTACGAGTAAAGTGTATAGCTTTTACAATGTTGCGTTCCTCTGCGTTTTATGAAAGACGCGTTGTCATTTTGCTCTAATTGTACCTACCATTCCTCGAAGCTTCCTATATCGGGAAACTGCGCTTCGTTTATTTCATGAACATCTCCATGAACCTTCTTTAGATGTTTGACGAAAGATAAATGGCTAGTGCATTGTTCGTAACATTTATAGCATGAAAGCCGAAAACTAGTGCTTTTTGTGCCTTCAGTATCAGACCTAACGTTTTGAGTTCCTTCTATTTCCTCTTCTCCTGCGTGCCATAAGCCTACCAGGCCATTTTCGTGGTCACCGTCCACCTGCACTAATGCATTGTTAGTTACGTCTAATTCGTTTCCCACTACATTAACCTGTGTCTTAACCTTTGACTTTTTGTTATCAGGAGCTTGTCCAGATTGACACATTTGCTGGTGTGTTTTCAAGTTACTTGCACTTGAAAGCACAAGTTTACAGAAACTGCAAATAAAACGTTCTTTTTTGTCACTGTGCATATTGTCTGTATGTCGTTTTAAATTACTGGCTCTCGTGAAGGAAACCAAGCACACATTGCAAAAAAGCGCTTATTCTGTGTTGCCTGCTTTGTTTTCATGTCTGTGGTTTGCGGGGCTAGAATCTCACTTCTTGCCTTCTTTGGAATTGGTAAAAAGTCGGAATCGGAATCACAATCTACCATTGTACGATTTTTCCTTTCAACCTTTCTAACCTCAGCTAATGAGGCGCAATCTTTCATTGTACGATTTGGCGTAGCAACGTTGTTAATCTCGGCTAGCGGAGCGCAATCCTCCACAGTACGAATTGTACTAGGTAACTTGTTAACCTCAACTAATGGCACAAAGTGATTTGGATGGAATTGGCTAAACTCGTATCGACCGTTTCTTTGGACCAAGTTCTTGTAATCCCCGGTCCACATAATCCGTAATTTTTCTTGACTATTCTTGACTATTAGCGACTGTGGTGTAAAAACCGCGTTGTAAATGGCGTATAAATTAAAACTGAGTTCTGGATTGAAGTTGAACTTCGGGTATACGCTTTCAACTCTAATGCAAAGTACACGTGCTAACGTGGGAAATGAAAATTGAGATGCGTAGACCTTATCTTTGACTTGGTGCATGCAGTAAAACTTTACAGTTTCTACTGATTGGTACACCCCAGTGTCCGGATGATCAACATTTCTAAAGATCGCCGTATGTTCATTAAATCCATCACAAAGAACCATGAGGTTCAGTTGTAATGCAGTGAGATATCCTTCAGCAGGATCTGAATAGAGTCCTTTATTATTAGCGATCTCAACCGCCACCATGCAAGGAGCTCAGTTGCGAAATTTTCACAGCCGAATAATAGTAAAGACGCGCAATTATAGAAACAGTTTCCGTTGCCGGTACTGTTTAAAGCTCTGAAGCCTTCCGGGGCGACTAATGATGTCATTGTATCGCTAGCAAGCGACACGAACTGTTGTCGTTTTGCCAGAGATTTAGGCATGGGGTATTTCTGTAACTCGCCTTGTACAGTCCTGCAAATCTCTACGTAATTCTCGAACACGTCGGCCTCAATTACAAATGGGACTACCTCCCTATAAACCTTACTAGCTGCTAGAAGTCTTTTTTGGAGGCCCAAAAAATTCTTGTCTTTGTCTGTCCATTTTAAGCTTCCTAATATGGAAAAATAGGAAGAAAACCAAGGAATGATTTTAGAGCAAAATCTTCAGTGCACGTATTAGTGCCTTGTGAAAACAAACGAACGTAAGTTTGAGAACTGCTTGAACAAGACTGAAAGCAAAATTATCCAGCACACCTAAAAAAGCGAAGCAAAAGAGAAAAATGCGCGAAACTTACGAAAGTAGCGAAGCAAACTGAATTGTGTCTAGCACTTTTTCACGGGTTAGAATCAAAAGCGACACAGCACGCACTGTAGGTAGTGGACAAGCCGATGTCTGGGAAGAAACTAACGTTTTTAAGCTGCGATTGAAGTCGCGTATTTTTTTCCACCCTTCATGTTGTGAAGAGCTCGAACTTTTACAAATACCGCGATGCGTCTTGGGGTCTTGTGCAGTTCCTAAAAAAATGGAGAGGGGAGGGTAACTTTGAATTCGAACAGTTCTTCAACGTGGGCCCTGTGAATATTGTTTTACAGCCATGTCATGTGTGATTCTTGATATCTGTAGCCGATATCTTTGAATGTTACATTAGGATTAGGGGTGTTAACGGCTCGGCTTGGCTTGGCTTGACAACCTCCCAAGCCGAGCCGAAGCCGGTCGTGGTCAAGCCAAGCCTAGCTGAAGCCGATTCAGGTCAAGCCGAGCAGATATCGGCACGGCTTGGCTTCAGCCTAGCTATGTATCAGCTCTATTTAGTATGAGAAAGTTAGAAAAACGAAAAGGGACAGAAAATATTACGATAAAGCGAGAACTTTGCGAGAACACTAATATCGTACTACATTGTTTTGAGGTGTGTAAAAACTCTCGGAGAGTCGGTCCTATCCAGATATCGAACATTTTCTTGGATCGTCTTCAGAATAAAAAAAAAACATAATTTATCCCATGATCCGTATCGTACTGCAGTCTGAACCGAACTTCTGTTTTGAAATTCTACCAAAACCATTAACGGAAGAAAAGGTGATGTATTTTACAACTGTCGTACTTGTAACAATGCGTGAGCGAACCTTCATGTATTTTGGGTTTCATTTTTGCATTTATTTTATTTGTTAAATTAATTTTATTTAAATCATAATGTTGTAATTAAAATATTAAATAAACTAATTTGTTTCAGTGCTTTATTTCATTCGCTACAGTTAACGCGAGTCTTATATTGTACACTGCAGGAATCATTTCGCTCCGCCTCTTGCTCGCGACCGGAATCCACTTGCTTCGGGAGCTGCTCCGTTCCCTGTGCCTGACCGGAATCCGGGACCTGTTCGGTCACTTCCTTCGGCACGCTGGCTTGTGCCTGCACAGGGAAAGGTACGGGGCAATCCCGCGCCATATGGCCGTTTTCCCCACAACGGAAGCAGTTTCCGCGTATTACCCTGGAATATAAAGGAAATTACTAATTATTTTAATAATTAAATAAGGTATATAATTACTTCTTATCCGTAGATCTGCACTCGACCGCCGGGTGCCCTCGCCTGCCGCACGTGGCGCACGTCCCACGGAAGCGACGAGCCCTGTGTGCAAAGCTTGCGTTAGAAAAGTGGAAGTAAGAAAAGTGTTGTCAGAACTTACCCAGTAGGCTGGTTAAAATGGAGAAAAACATCTCCATTCCTTGTGATATTCAGGAGGCGCGTACCTCGGCCTCCTGGAGCTTTGTAGATTGGTCCTGCAAAAATAAAAGTTGTCTTAACTAAACTCACGTTTGCCTTTTTAGTTAACAAACAGCTAAATTTGAAGACTACTTACTAAGTTTAGGAGCCATTGCTCTTATAATGCAGCTTTGTGAAAGAGTGCTGAACGCTGACTGCACAGCCGTAAGCCAGTCGAAGCGAAAAAAGTAAGGACCAAGCGAAAAAGATAGCTGAAGCATAAGTAAGGTGGGAAAACGGAAGGCAAGCGGTTGCTATGAACGTGGGAAACGTGTTCCAAAGCTTGCCGCAGTTGAACCCATACGCGAAGGAAAATTTTCCGTCCCAAAAGCTCTCGATCGTCTTCCAAGTTTCCCCATCCACACCCTTTCCTATTAAAGAGCAATACACATAAAAAAACAACTGTCTTCTAAAAAGAGCAAAAAATCTACTTTCCGAGTATATGTTTCTCTTTCCTAGGTGCGAAATAATAACGAAGATATTTAGGAAATCATAAATCTGAAATTCAAATTTTCACGCCAGTGACACACACGTCACAAAACTTTGGAAATAAATATCTCCGGAACTGGTGGTTAGGAAAAGTCGAAACAAACTTGTTTATTTTACGAATAAGGATTAGAAGTATAATCAATCAAAATCTCTGTGTGCGTTTTCGGTGTCCGTTGTCCATGAAAATCAAATTTTCACGCCTGTGACGTCACGCTTCTCATGGGGAAAAAGGCCAAAACTTTGGAAATAAGTATCTCCAGAACGGCTGGTCAGAAAAATCGAAACAAAATTCTTAATTCTTAGATGAATGTGTATTGTAGCAATCTATTAAAATCTCTATTTGCGTTTTTGGTCTCCATTGTCCAAGCGTATGCCATGGAAGTGCAAAATCTTTCGGCCATGGCTTGCGAAACGCTTTCTATGCGTAGAGTTGCAAGTTTTCTGCCTATATTTTTTACTGTGCTCATGCAGCATTCAGGGAGAGTCCCAGGCGTTAGTCCCTTAGGCCTACAAGAAAAAGAGCTTGCTACTGTAAGGCACGTAAGGGCATGCTAAGCAAGAGTACGAGTTAGCCTGCGGGTTGATTCTGGAATTGTGCATCGCAATCTGATCCGGATCAAAATGAATCGCGATCCGCCCATTTCTTGCAAAGACAGTCAAGGCTTGCTCCCTTGCTCCTGTATGGCTCAGAGAAGTCGTGGTAAGGAAGATAAGGGATCTTTGGCTTCTCTCCCCAAAGGTGGCAGCACATTGGAGGAGACAGAGAAAGTTTGCTCCTGTATGGCTACATTTAGCTTCTTGTAACACAATTGTGCCGCACGGTTTTATTATTGTTATTGTTTCATAGGGCGTTTTGTGCCGCAGCGCTGGAACACTGTGTTCTTTGGATTGTGCGAACACTGGTGTAAACAAAGAGAAAATACAGTGTAAAAGTTATGATTACAAAACATAAAATTTTGGTAAAAGTTGTAATTTAATTTGTTATTCTTTTTTCTGACTAAATTTGAATGTTTATAGCGAAACAGGAATGTATAAGTCATTGTTAACACTCAGTGTTAGCAAAATTGTTGAAGACTTCTTGCTTGAAGAGCCAGACTTTGTTGGAGAAGATTCGGATGAAGAACTGAATTCAGTAACATCCTTTGCAGTTGCATGCCAACTGGTGACTTCCACGCAATGTTTATAGCGCGTTAGACAGGCTGGGTATTACCAAAGTACTCGGAAGCTGAATTTGTTAGTCATTTTAGAATGACTCGCCCAACATTTTCGCACCTTGTGTCATTTTGTGAGGCGAACTGTTCCGGAATTGCGTCAAATGGTGGTTTTGAACATATGGCATTCGACGAAATGTGTTACATAACTGTATGGTACTTGGCCAATCAGTGTTGCATGAGGAAGATCTCGGACAAGTTTGATCGCACCGTATCCTCAGTATGGCGTGCAATTGATCGGATTACTTGCATTCTTAAGCGACACCAAGAAGCATTTATTAAGTGGCCTGGAATTGAAGAACAGGAGTCCGTCGCAGAACAGTTTTGCTTACGAGCTGGGTTTCCTGGGGTGATCGGCGCTATTGACGGAAGTCATATTAGGATTGACGCACCTTCGCTTCACCAGAAGTCATACCTGAATAGAAAATTCAGCCATTTGGTTATACTTCTAGCAGTATGTTTGCCAAATCGAGCATTTTCTTACATTCATGCGGGATTTCCGGGAAGCGTCCATGATGCACGTGTGTTTAGGAACACTGGGTTGTATAATAAAGCTTCCCTTGATCAACGCAGCATGTTTAAAAGTTCGCGATATCACATTCTCGGTGATTCGGCATTCCCTTGCCTGGAGTAGCTGATTCCAGCAATTAGGAACTCAAGCGTAAACAGTCGGTTGAAAAGGAAATTCAATCAAAAGCTGTCGGCAACGAGAGTCGTTTAGAGAATTGTTTTGGCGATTTAAAAATGGTTCGGCGAAGGTTGCTCCATGTGAAAATTTTAATAGGTTTGTACGAATTATTGTGTCCTGTTGTGTTTTACATAACTTACGTATCAAGTTCGATGATCATGAACCTCTTTGTTACAGTAACGATGTTGACAGTACTTCAAGTGTAGATAATGAAGTGGACCAAGGAAATGAAAGAAGTGGTACTGAAAAAAGGAACACCCTTGTACAGCAGTTAGGGCGCTAGTTTTTTGTATGGCCATTGTTGTATTCAGATGCCAAACACAAAGGAACAAATATAACTTGTTACTCGGAATCCGTGCTTTGACGCCTTTTCTTGCCCTTTTTTCCAACATTTTTTATGGCATTCACCAAGTCTTTAGCGATCTCCACCTTCTGCATGGCCAGTTCACGTCTGTATCGTGTCTCTTTTTCAATTCTTGTATTTCGTCTTTCTTCTCGCTCCTAAGAGAAAAGCTTTAAATTTTTTCAAATATTAAGTTTTACCTTTAGCATTTCCATTTTCTTTTCCTCCATATCCATCAAGCCCTGCAAGATATTCAGTACGCGCGCATTTTGATCAGTAGACCGATTTTTTCGAGCCAGGCGCGGAATAGGTGAAACGTCCTCTTCCCCCGTATCTGTTTCTTGAGACGTTGACGGTGTCGGGTTTCCGTTGGGACTCGGAACAGACGGAAGCAAGGAGTCCAAAACTGCAGCTGGCGAAATACTATGATTTCCCTCTACAAAATACAAAAGTATATATGTCTATACTTTTAAAAAGGGCAAAGAATAAATAGTTTTACTTAGAAAAGCGTGGATTTCATCGTAATAAAGGGGTGGAGCAGCATGGCCATTTCCTGTCTGGTTCTTTGCTTTATCCACGAATGTCGAGTTCGTGGATTTCATCTTTCGCCATTGTGCATCGACCTTCTTCCAGGCGTCATTATTGAGAGGTAACTGTACTCCTTCGCTTCGTAACTGCTCAGCAACCGCAGTCCAGAAAATTTGTCTGGGAGTTTTCTTGTTTTCCATTTCGCGGCGCCTTGTTGTTAAAACTTCGATTAGCTTGAGACGCGCTTCCTGATCTCTCTTCTTCGCATCCGTAGATCTTTTATTTGTCCAGAGATCGTCATCGCCACCGTTGTCAACGTATTCAACGGGTGGTAGACTTTCCTCCTGCGTAGCATCTATAGGTTCTTCATTTTCTTTGTTCCCATCCGGGCAGGGGCGGACTGGCCCATGCGGCAATGCGGAAAATTCCGCATTAGCCGGTGGCCAAAAATCATAACTAAAACCCTTTTTGGGCTGGACCCCTCACAATATCTGGATGTGTGTCTTTGAGTACAGTAAATCGAAGGGAGAGGTTTTGGACCGTAGACTAGCGCGGCCTGTAGCATTCCGGGAATGGGCTGCGGTGTTGCTCATAAGGCTGGGAACGTTTATGAACTGGGGCTTCCCGATAAACCCGAACACTTCAGCCCAACCTGGAAGACCGCGTTAGGCTATAGCCACCCATGACCGAAGTAAAGACACAACCCACATAATAGAGGTACCGCCAATATAAGACGTGTGGCTCTCAGGGTAAGGTTCCCTACCTCGCCGGCCTCTATCGCAGGTGACAAGTTCTCCTTGTGTTGCGAACTACGACAATCTCACAACTTCGAACCTGAGCTTTACACATGTAACTCTTTATGAATCAGTAGGCAAAAAGTTGTAGCCTAGTCAAGACGGCTTTCTCCATTTCCTAAACTGAGTTATACGTTTTCTTGCCTCCTTTCATTCACATAAACGAGTTTGACATCGTTTTTACACCAATACAGTAAACATGGAGGAAAAAGGCCCACTAGAAAAAGCGGCGCTCAAAATGAAAGAGAAAAACGAGCAGCTGAGCTCGGAAAGGCCGGGAAAGACCCAAAGCAAACAAAATTCAGCTTCTTTACCAAAGTAATTCATTGGCTTTTTTATTTTGTCTTTAGTGTTAAAATTTCATTTAGATTTAAAATAAAATGGTCAAAATAGGGTAAAGCACACTCCGCTATTGCAAGTAAAGCGTGTGTGCATAAGATTTTGTGCAGGTACAACTTGTGCCGCGACATAAAACAATCTGTACGCTGTATACGAGTACATGCTTTCGTTGTCATTCACTCAAGTTTCATGTGAGCGTGCATGTAGTAAGCTCAAGCTAGTGAAAACTAGCTTAAGCGCTATTTAACACAGACCCACTCAGAAACACTAATGTTAATGAGCGTCGAACGGGATTACCTCGATGAAACGAAGTTTGACGAAGTTCTTAATTTTTTGCGTCAGAGCCCAAGTTTATTGAATCAGCTGCTTTCATTGTGAATTGTTCGTGTGTTCACCGTTACCTGATTTAAAATAAACCAGTATGCTTTGTCTCATGTATTACATTCGCATTCATTTCTTTTAAATAAATTTTTTTGTAATGAATTAATAGCGAATTCAGTTGGCAGTTCAGTGCGCACACTCGGAACTCAGTTCTTTAGCCCTGTGACGTCACACCTGTTGGACTCAATGGGACAATTCAGCCCAACTGAAGACAACATTAGCACCCAGTTCGGAAAGTGCAGCCCCGGGTTGACCAACTGAATTCGCTATAAGTAAGATCCCACAGCTCAGTGGGGCCGGCTGGGAGGAAATCCGCAATGGCCGTTGGGAGGCCAGTCCGCCCCTGCATCCGGGTGATCCTTCACAATCGTTGGATCGTCTTCCGGCTCGTTCCCTAGTAGATGAATGGGCACCATTTCTGCGGGTACGCTTAAAGTATTGACCGTACCTGTTGTTATTAAGTATAAAATAAATTAATATGAATGCTAAATCAATTATTGAATTTTACTTACAGTTTGATAAATAAACTTGAAATATAACACGTTCATTGATGCGCTCAATAATTGTACTATGTTCGAAGACATCTTCTAGTGTATAATTATTCATTTTCTACAATTCAGAAGTTTAGACAGATGAACTGAAAGTTGACTTAACCAAGAAATACTATCTTGTTGACTAAACAAAATTTCAGTAGGAAGAAAGTATAATTTATTTTCAACCGGATACATTCATTCACCACCTTTCTCCCGGATTAAGCTTTCATTTACATTGAAACTTTCAAAATATACAAGAACTTTTCTAGCGAAATTAATTGAAGAGCCTTGCCATCGCTACCACGAACTAATGATTAAAGAAATGGGTACGCATAGCCCAAGCTAAAGCCCTTTTCCAATGAGGGAACAAGTGTGCTGTGCGACTGTTGTGCGAGGAACAGCCTGTTCCAGCAACATTGTTCGTGTTTCTGTGCGGAACAGGTTTGTTCCAGTGAGGGAACAACTGTGCTGTGCCTCCAGTTTCGCTTCCAACCGCAGGAACAGAAAAAAAACTGTTCGCACGTTTTGTTCGTCTCTTTGCTGGCGCGTTTATTTGAATGTGGCGAAAGTTCTAGCAGAAATCCTTAGTAAATTATTATAGCAAATGTTATTATCAATTCCAAGAAGACTGGAAAAGGATGTGAAAAATTGTATTTCGTAGAACGTTGTAGTACTTCTAATTAAATAATAAAAAAGTAATTAAAAGGAAAGAAATTTGCCCCTACGGACAAACAAGGAGAATTTGTGAAGGGATGAATACCCTTGCGTATACGTATATAAGGATGTATGCTCTTCAATATATTGTATTTCAGTACTAATCGACGGAGTCAAGTTCTTAGTTCAGAGCAAAACCTTTTCAATGGAAAGTTTTAACCTCAAAGATATTTTTGAACACGGAACTGTTGTCCAGCATGGCAAAGAGAGCTACATATTTGAAGTTCATCTGACTGATGGTAAGTTAAACGTCAATTGATACTTTTACACAATAATTTCATATAATTTACTTTAGGGACATCCCGTAACTTGCGAGTACCGACTGTTACGGTGCCCTCGAACCTTCGTGTAGAAGAGTTGGAGGACGAAACTGAAACGGATTATATCCCTGACCGGAGTGAAGTCGTCGGAACTGAAGACAACCGAACGCATTTTGAAAATTCACTGTGTGAGAAACAATCCCAAGAAGACGAGCTTTGGACCAACAAGAGGACCAAAGAGGCAAAAAGGACGGATCAGGAAGCGCGTCTGAAGCTTATAGCCATTCTGACGAGAAGACGTCGCGAATTGGAAGACAAAAAGACGTCGAGGCAAGTCTTCTGGACTGCAGTGTTACACGAGCTAAGGAATGAAGGAGTTAAGCTACCGTACTCGGATAACGCCTGGATGAAGGTCGATGCCCAGTGGAGGAAGATGAAGCACATGTACTCCTCATTTGTGGACAAATAAAAAAACCAGACAGGAAATGGTCACATTGCCCCTCCGCTGTATTATGAAGAAATACACGCTTTTTTGGGTACACTATCTAAATTAATAAATCATTTTTAAAATATTAATTTCTTTCTATATACAATTTCAGGAGAAAATCACAATATTTCCCCAGTGGCATTATCCGACTCGCTGCTTCCTGACGTAAGAGTCCCGAATTCCGTCGACACACAATGTGAAGAAGAAGAAGAAGAATACGTGGCATCCACTTCGAGGGCAAAAAAGAAGCAGCGCTGCAACGACCAGAATGCCGATACAACAAAAATTCTGAAAGAGTTAAAGGACGTTGAAGAAAGGAAAATGAACATGATAAAGGTAACACCAGAAAACGCTTAAGAAATCTGATAACTTAACTTATTATCTAGGAACGTATCGAGAAAATTGAAGCCGGAGAGAGGGAGAGACGCGAGCTCGAACAGCAGAAACTGAACATTTGCATGGAATTGGTCAACGCAATAGAAGTCATGAATAAAAAGGGGAAGAAAAGGCAACGCAGCTCAGATTCCGAATAGTAGTTTCCGCATGTAATGCAATAAAAATACATTAAACGCACATATTCATCGTTCGAAAAATTAATTACCTAATAATTGTACAAGATTGTTTCTTTTTTCTACACCGCTTCTCTCGTTTTCCACATTGGCATAATTTTCTTCAGCATCGGAGAGACTGTCAATACTGTCATTTTCGCAAGAAGTCTCAAAACCGTCAAGTTTTATGCGCATATTGTGTAAAACGCAACACGCCACAATTATGCGCACTGCCATGCGAACCTGTGTCTGTACGTGAAGTAACCTTCTCCGAGTCATCTTGAGATCTCCAAACGAATTTTCTATAATAACTCTTGTTGATGATAGAGCCTGATTAAACTTCCTTTTCTGTCTGGTGTTCGCAAGTGAATGCTTGAATGCAGGAATCAACCAATCGAGGCAGGGAAACGCAGAGTCACCAAGAAGGTGAAAGTTCGGACTTCTGAACACACTGTTCCTTTCTAAGGAAGCTTTACGAAACAGTCCAGAATTTCTAAAAACACGTGCGTCATGTACGCTTCCAGGAAAACCAGCATTTATGTATGAGAAAGCCCGATTCGGCAAGCACACAGCTAAAATTATTAGCGAGTGCGTGAATTTTCGATCCAGGTACGACTTCTGCTGTTCGGACGGGGCATCTATCTTGATATGAGTTCCATCGATTGCCCCAATCACGCCTGGGAAGCCAGCATTTAAGGAAAATTGATCGGCGACGGAATTCTGTTCTTCAGACGATGGCCAGGTAATAAATCTCTCCTGATGTCTTTCAAGAATCGTAGTAATACGATTTATAGAACGCTTAACGGAAGAAATGGATCGATCAAACTTATCGGATATTTCTCTCATGCAACACTGGTTGGCCAAATACCACACAGTGATGTAGCACATCTCCTCTACTGTCATGGGTTTCAAACCACCCCTTGGAGTAATTCCAGAACCGTTAGCTTCGCAGAAAGTTACCAAGGACGAGAATGTCGAGCGAGACATGCGAAAATGGCTTCGGAACATGGTTTCGGAGTACTTTGATACTACGTACTTTAAATATCTGTAATCAAGTTACATGATCAGTGAAACAGAAATGAAAAACAGACGATAATGAATTACCCCTTTTGTCTCACATGGCTATATTGCGCAAAGGGCAGCAGCTGACACACAACTGACAGATTTAAAGAGTTAAGCTCTTCGACATAGTCTTCTTTATCTTGTTCATTTGTATCCATCATGAAGTTGTCTATAAACTGGAAAGCAGCGACTGCTAACATCCGTTCAGACATTTCTGTTTTGGTAAAAGTAGACAATAATATAAATGATAAACTGAAAAAAGGGGGAAATACCTTGAGTTTCTAAACGGAATTAAGATGGAACTTTTTTTTTCACTTTCATTTATTCTGTTGTGTTTACATCACTTACGCACAATCCAATGAACAGGGCATTCCAGCGCTTAGGCACAGAACAAGACGGAAAAGAATAATATAAACAGGACTTGTGCCGCACAGTCGTGTTCCAATGATGCACAATGTAAACAAACGTCGCGGCACAGGCACAGTTGTTCCCTCATTGGAAAAGGGCTTAAGGCTTGGGAGTCTTGACTTCAGTAATCCGCTTTCAAATAACCGCGCCAGCAAAAGGTGGATCAGAATCGGCGAACAAAATTTTTTCTGTTCCCTTGGTTCCTCGCACAACTAGACGCACTGTGCGAGGAACAGTCGCTGGAACACAACTGTGCCGGACAAAACCACGAACAGCGTCGCTGGAACAACCTGTTCTTCGCACAACGGACGCACAGCACAACTGTTCCCTCGCTGGAAAAGGCCTATAGTACTATAAAGTAAAACGCACGATTAGCTTCGTGTAGTCAGGTATGACCGCAAAATATAAACAGTAGTGTTGTCATTAGTCTTTTATTCATTCACAGTTTGGTGTTTATTAATTTTATTTATAAATCATTTATTTATAAATCATTTATTTATAAATACAATATAATTGAAAAGATATTTCCACCCCTTCACTTGTTGGAAAACTCCATATTTCAAATCAAGAAAAACGCAAGGAAAACTCATTTGCCATGATTTCTAAACTTATTTTCAGTATCTCCATTTCTCATAGCTTTAAAGGGAAAGTTAGATAAGTGCGAGTAGAGTTTTTCGGACTGTTTATGGTTTACTGGAAGTTTACAATTCGGCAGATGTTTAGAAGTTTTCGTTGGCCTTTTTAGAATTGTAAAAGTTTAGACAAAGTTGTCCAAAGCGATAGCAATGGCGTCGAATTCCGAAGGTAAAGTATCCAAACACAAATTTTAGTCTTATTCTACAATTATATTGCATTTACATTACAATGCATTTCATTATGTTCTTCTAGCTCGTACGAGGATTATTGGGATAGTCGATAAAGATTTCGTAGCCATAATCGGGAAGGACAAGAGCAACAAGTTATGACAATGGACGAACTGAAGCGCATGGGTTTTGAGGAATCGTTACTACTGAATTTCCGGAAAACTGTGTTAGCGGATTATGTAATTATAATAATACATATTGTAAACATTTCACTAACGGATAAATTTTTCACAGGTGCAAGAAACGTCTAAATGTCGAAGTGAGCACAACAAACCTGCAGACAAGACTGTAATTTGGTCTGTTTCGTCGTGCGAGGCCGAAGATGATGAAGCTACGTTCCAATTGCTTGAAATCACGCGGCGTGAAGAAGTCACAGAAGTACAGAAGATTAAATCGAAATCCGGGAATTTGGTTCTCATTCGAATAGCAAGCGAACTACAAGAAAAGGGGTTTAATCTTGGTGATAACCCGGTTTCCAAAGTTAAAGACAAATGGAACAGCTTGTAGAGAGCCTGTAAGGCGTGGAACGTCAACGCCGCGAAAACGGGAGCAAAACGGACCAAGAAGCCGATGTTTTACGATGAGATGTTTGACTTGATCGGCAAAGATCACACCCAATTAGCACACTTTGGTCGCAGGTACGTCTCTTTCTGACGCAGTTACGTCTCCGCGCGACGCCGTCGTAACATCTGCCTGACATCCAAATTCAGTCGCTAGCAACGTTGAGAAATGACGGTCTGGAAACGTCAAAAAGCAACGGTCTTACGATGCTTGCTTGAGACTTCACGGCAACGTTCGCGTGTTACGTTCCAGGAACGTTCTCTATTCGACTTTCTGAGGACGTCTAAATTGGGCTGTTACGCAACGTAAATATACGACGTGAAAGCCAGGTTTATTTGCGAAGTCACTCCGACAGATTTGTATGACTTTCTGCGGACGTTTGTCTTTTACCCATTCACAACCTTTACTAGAGAGGTTATTATTATGCCTATCTTTTCTGTTATTTCGTTGTATTTTGGCTAGCATGTTCTTTAATAACCCATCGCTGCTAACTTAAGTTTATTAATGACTTCAGAATTTTACGTATCAGTATTAAATACAAAACAGCAAACCATAAGTTACAGGCGATAAAAGGATCACAAAGCACTTTAAAAATGGAAATAATGAAAACATACAATGTAAAAAAACACTAGTAATTATACAACGATCTTTTTAACCAATAATAGAAAACGGTTTCGTCATAAAAAAATAAACACAGTCCGCTACTCTTCCTCCGACACACTGTCTTGTGGGTCATGTTTCTTTGCTGCTTCGGCCCTTTTCGGTGCATGTGTAGCGAAAAGCCCTGGGGAAAGCCTGTAGCTCTCTTTCTCCTCCCTCTGGTGACTTTTTGTTATTTTCTATTGTTGACTTTCTGGGTTTTTCTTTGGGAGAACGTTGGTGAACTTGTTGTTGGAAAGAAAGAATACAGTTGTCGTGCAGACCTCAACGTGAACGTATTGCCTTGCTCTTTTGTTTTAGTGATTATTTTAGAGAATTGTATTCGGCTACTTGCTACAATTTGGTGGCAGCGGAGGGATTGCGCTGTTATTATTCTACTCGCAATTTGCACCTCGCACTGTTTGTCTTAGGCTGGTAAGTGAGTGGCTGTAATCTCTTAGGAATAATAGGAGCCCTGGGTGTGGTCACTGTGTTATCCTTTGGAAACGTGTACAGAGCGGGTTGTGGAATACCTTAAATTGCTTTGGATACAGGGACACAGTTCGACCCCACCCTGCCTATTGTATCCGCAACGAGGTTTTTTTCGTATTCCTCATCTCTATAAGCCAAAACTGCCAGTCGTAGGTTTTTCACATGCCTGGTGGAGAACTGAGTGACGCGTCAAGTGACGGTTCGCATTTTTCGGACCTTGGGTCGAACTCGGTTAAGCAACGAGTATCGGGAACACTATTGCGTAGTGGTAGGCGAGTCGCCTATCGGGAACGGGAACTCATCCGAGAACAGGTATGTGAAATGTTGTCCATGGACGTTGTCGAGCCTTCCACTAGCCCTTGGTCTTTCCCTGTTGTCTTAGTTGGAAGAAGGACGGGAGTCCTCGGTTCTGTATAGATTACCGACGGCTCAACGACGTCACTAAGAAAGACGCGTACCCACTTCCTAGGGTGGACGATGTTCTAGATCGGTTGGCGGGTGCGTCGTATTTTAGTACCTTGGACATTTGCCACGGTTACTGGCAAGTCGATCTATCCAAGGTTGACCGCCCGAAGACTGCGTTTTGTACGCCCGATGGGCTTTTCCAATTCAAACGCATGCCTCAGGGCTTGTGTAACGCTCCCGCGTCCTTCCGGCGTCTCCTGGACAGGGTGCTCGGCAGCCTGAAATGGCGTTATTGCTTAGTCTACCTGGACGACATACTGATATTTTCCTACACATTCGAAGAACATCTGGAGCGTTTGTCCTTGGTTTTGAGTTCGCTGAGACGGGCAGGCCTGTTGCTCAAGCCCAGTAAATGTCATTTTGCAAGTCAGGAACTTCTCTATTTAGGTCATGTCATCTCGGGAAAAGGCGTTCGCCCAGACCCGAAAAAAATCAAAGCCGTAATCAGCTAACCGACTCCAAAAAAACCTCGAGACATACGATGCTTCTTGGGGTTCGCCTCGTATTATAGGCGATTCGTACCGAATTTCGCAAGTATTGCTAGCCCTCTGCATGGCCTACTAAAGTAGGACTTTGGCTGGGTTTTGGGAAACGATGAGGAACAGGCTTTTCGACGATTGATTGTAGCGTTGACCGCAGCGCCTACTCTAGTACATTATGACGAGGACGCTCCACTCACCCTGCGGACGGACGCTAGCGGCTTCGGGTTGGGTGCTGTGCTGTTACAGTTGACCGACGGCAGGGAAGGCGTCGTCTGCTATTTGAGTAGGAGGTTGAATGACAGAGAACGTAAATGGCACAGTAATGAACTTGAATGCCTGGCGGTAGTTTGGTCCATTCAAAAACTTCGACCGTACTTATTCGGGAAGCATTTTACCTTGCAGACCCATAACACCGCTGTCATGTGGTTGTTTCGGAAGAAGGATATCAGCGGGAAGTTCGCCCGTTGGGTTTTAGGCCTTCAAGAGTTTGATGTTTATATCCAACATATGAAGGGTAATCAGAACATCGTCGCTGATGTACTATCCCGGATACCCGAGGCAGATCTTCGGCCTATTTGTTCGGCTATCGTTGGAATACGGAACGAAAGGGACAACTTTCTGCTTCAACATAGGGCCGATGGTTATTCTGACACAATCATGGAATCGTTGGAGGTTGGAGAGACCGAATATTCACACGATTACGCCTTGAAGGACGGGGTCCTTTACCGTCTCATTGGGGATCACGGCGGTAAGTCCAGGCTAGTCGTACCTCGATGTTTGCGACGCACTATCTTATCAGAATGCAACGACAACGTCGTTGGTGGTCATGTCGGTGTCGCGAAGATGTTGAACAAAGTAAGTCATCGATACTGGTGGCCGAAAATGGCCAAACACGTGAAGGACTACGTAAAGTCCTGCATTCGGTGCCAAATGTATAAACCGGTAACCGGAAAACAAGTTGGGGAGCTGCAGTCCATCGTTCCGCCCAGCGTTCCGTTCCATACGTTGGGGATTGACCATGTGGGACCCCTCCACCCAACTGATCGGGGCAACAGACATGTTCTTGTCGCGGTTGATTACGCTACTCGTTGAGTTGAGGCCGTCGCAGTTCCGGATACCTCCGCGTCGGTTGCTGCCGAGTTCCTTCTGAATCAGATTGTGTTCCGTCATGGCGCGCCGATCAAACTGATCAGCGATCGGGGAACAGCGTTCACCTCTCAACTGTTCGAAGAAGCTTTAGGTACTTTGGGAGTACGGCATGCGATGGCGGCCGCCTACCACCCCCAAACGAACGGGTTATGCGAGCGGACGAACAGGAGCATAATGTCCGTAATGGCTCTTTCTATCGGAGGATCCGAGGAAAATTGGGATATTTTCGTTCCTGGAGCTGTGTTTGCGCTTAACACTTCTCGCCAGGAGCCCACTGGGTACTCTCCTTTCGAGCTTGTGTACGGGAGATCGCCGGTCTTGCCAGAGTTCACCCAGTACCCATGGCCGGACGGACACGCCGTTAGTTACCGCACTTTTCTCAAGCGGGTGAGAAAGAAGCTGCGGCAGGCCCGACATCGGACCCGTATAGTGCAACGGAAGCGGGCCAAATACATTAACGCTTGTAGACGTCCCGCCCCACACTTCGCGGTAAATTCCTTGGTATGGGTTCTTCGGCCAAGGAAGTACGGCAAAGGGAATCGGAAGTTCCAGCCCCGGTATCAGGGTCCGTTTCGGGTTCTTAAACGGGTCACCCCAGTGACCTACAAAGTGGGGGACTTGCCTGGGCGCCATAACAAGAATACCTGGCGCATTTTTCCGGCTCACGTGAGTCAGCTAAAGAAGTTTAAAGGAGGATTCGTCAGCGCCAGTGATTCAGAGCCTGAAAATAAGACAATACTGAAGATCTTCCGTTGTTACCCGTCAAGGAGGGAACGACTAATGAACAGAAGCACAGACGCGTCGGGCGAGTTGTCCGTCGACCGCGCCACCTTTCGGAATTCGTTGAGTGATTCTTTTTTTTGGAGGGGCGTGGAGACATCAGTAGTTCTTCGATTTTTGTTAGAATTGACGGTGGTGGTGATTTCTTTTACAGTCTGGTACACTCACAATCCGCGCTGGGGACGGCGCGGTGGAGGGTATGTGGCCGATGTAGCGAGAAGCCCTGGGGAAGCCTGTAGCTCTCTCTTTCTCCTCCCTCTCATGACTTTTTGTTATTTTCCATTGTTGACTTTCTGTAATTTTCTATTGTTGACTTTCTGGGTTTTTCTTTGGGAGAACGTTGGTGAACTTGTTGTTGGAAAGAAAGAATACAGTTGTCGTGCAGACCTCAACGTGAACGTATTGCCGTGCTCTTTTGTTTTAGTGATTATTTTAGAGAATTGTATTCGGCTACTTGCTACACCTGCTTAAGAAACTTTCAAGTTTCTTCCTTTAAAGTTTCGCTGTCCAAATCTTGAAGTCTTCCTTTGTTTAACCCGTCTGCAATAAAACATAATTAAAAAAATAGCACGTATCTCTAATACATTAAATATAGGAAAACTTACTTTTAATTAACGTAACAACCACGAATGTCTTTATTACTGGCTTTTTTACTGGACGAGCGCTGTGTGCCCTTCCCTCCCAATTGTAATGCCTCCATACGTCGTCTGTGGCAACCGCGAGCCAGGCATTCCGGATCGCTTCTTTCTTCGTTCTTTCGCCGATGCTGGCAATAAAAGAGACGTAAAAAAATAGAAGTAAGGATAAAAACTCACGAAGGATTTTCTGAGTGCTGGGTCTCGTAAGCAATTCTCGAGTCCTTCAATTCTCGTTTATACTTAAAATGTAGAAAGGTTAAAACAAATTGTACTGTTACATGAGGAAACTTCGTCGGAATGCTGTAAATTTCAATAAAGATTCCTTCTTCCACGAACTCCCATGGGGCTTATAAATTTTTAAAGAAATTTCCTTGTGTAATTTCCGTTAGTTGGAGCTTATCTTTTTCTTCTATATAATCTTCACCGAATGGCGATTTTCCTCAGTAATTCTTTTACTGTTAAATCGTCCTTATGACATTCCATCATCCTGTTAGCGTAGTCTTGTGCGATTATTCTCCTTCTGTACCGTAATGGTAGGACACTCTATGTACATAACAGCACCCCGATAGGGGTGGTTTTTGTGGGCCCCAATATAATTCTTGCCGCTTTAATTTGTATTGTTTCTAGTAGTTGCAATTTTCTAAGATTTATGTTTTTATAGATAAAACATGCATATTCAAATTTGGATCTGATACAATTTTTGTAAATCGTGAGTAACACGTCTGCGTTGGCTCCCCAGGACGTTCCCGCCAACCTACTTAAGATTCCGGCTGCTTTCATTACTTTCTGTTGTAACGGCGACAGTTCCATTAGCGAATAACATAATTAACATGACTAATCAAATAACTAGCAGTAGTTTTTGAAGCCCACTAACCATAAGTTTAACTCATAGGAAAAACGGGAAGAAGGCGGCAAGCACATCGTGCCAAGAGCTTCTCTTGTGTGCCGATGCCGACAGAGCCTCCCCTTAGCCCCAAGACCAAGAGTGTGACTTCTTGCATGTTAAGTTATTGCTTTATTAATCCAAACGTACTCAGGGTCTTACTGTTTATGACACCAACAAGGACGCGAATCTCCTAACCTACCTGTAGGTCATTCGCCACCCAGAAATGCGTACACAAGACCATCCAGACGCAACCGGGAAAGCCTGTGTCACCGGCAGTATAAAATACAGCCAGCAGACTGGACCTGGGCCCCTTGTTACCTCCTATCTTCCTCGGTGCAGCACGTGCATTAGCGTAAACTCCTTTTGTATCAGTGCTAAATACAAACCGTACTTAGTGTAAAGAGAAATCCGTGTTCCTCCCTTATTCAGCTGACAGATAAAGATTTCCTCTCCGTCACACTGGTGGCAGCGAATCGAACCGCCCCGAAGAGACTTCATCCGCAATTCCGAGTAAGAGGCCATCTTTGGTACAATTGCCCTAGACTGCTTTCCGGAAAACCGTAAGTCAAAACGCTTTATTCTTTTTCCTCCTTCCGATAGACTAGCCATGACAGAACCGACTACATCAAGTAGCGCAGCCTTCCCCATCACATTACCGCAACTACAAGACTTTCTTTCTCCACTCATAAACCCAATTATTGTTAATCGAATCCCCGAGTTCTCTGGAGAACCCGAAGATATTTCAATCCGGCAATTTTTCAAAACTGCTGAAAGAATAGCTGTTGTTGTTTGTTTGTTTTAAGGCAATCAATGTCGCTGTTGCGACATGTTATCGCCTTCGGCATTCTTTTCCTGATCCTCATATTTTTAACCCTTTACATTAATTCTATAATCTTTGTTTGTTTTAAAAATTTTATAAACTGATTTTGAATAAAAAAATGTACATCCACTGCTCTGTTTCCGAATCCTAAAATTTCTGTTATCTCTGCTGGTACGTTATTTCGCCGCAACTTCGTAAATAAAAGATTTCTTTCAGCACCATATTTTCTGCACTCCATGACTAGATGTTCGACAGTTTCTTCTTCTTCCTCGCAGTTTCTACACTGCGGACTGTCTTTTAAGTCAAATCTGTACAGCCACGTTCCGATTTTTCCATGCCCACATCTGAGTCGTAATACTGCTATGGCCTGTCTCCTTTTTTTAATACTTCTCCATTTTTTGTCTCCCAGATTTACTGTTTTCTGTATTACACCTTGTGTCGTATTTAGTTTAATGCCATTCAGGACTGTCTTTCAATGTCTCCCCTTATTTTTGTTTTTAGTTCATGTCTTGTAAGTGCATTCGTTCTTTGTTGGAAGTTCGCCCTTTTTTTGCTGCTTTGTCCTCGGCCTCATTGCCGGGAATACCTGCATGCGCGGGTATCTACTGTAAAATTATTGTAATACCTTCTTCCCTTAGCGCTCGTATTCTTTCCTGGATTTCTTGGTTCAATTCAAAATACGTTCTACTACCCCAAGTTTTTAAAATGTCTAAAGCCGCCTTAGAGTCAGTAAGAATGACGTACTTGCCCGGTATGTTTGTAACAGTGAACTTATATTATTGATATAAGCTTAGGCTTCTAAACTTAATTGTTTATGTAAACTTAGTTCTACTAGAAACATATGTGCTTCTCCTTGTTTGCTGTAACTAACATATGCCCTAACAATTTATATCTAACTCCGTGCAAAAGGAAGGTGGAAAGCACATCGTGTCAGGAGCCCTCTCCTGTGTGCCGAAGCCAGCAACCTTTTAATCTATCCGTAACACTAACATCTTCCCCTGTTGCATGTGGGGATACCGTGCCCTCTCCCTGCGATCCTGGACCATGTTGGTCCTCAGGATCGTTAGCATGACCTAGTTACCCGGGGTTTACTTAACAGGCACGCCACCACATTACACGAACAGGGGACGCTGGAACAGAAGAGGTCCGCAACTGCCCAGTCATCGAAGACACCCCTATTTAACAAGAATCGAAGGAGCGACGCGGAGAGGCTCTTACCCCACTGGCTCTCACTCCCACCGTCAGACTCCTAGAATCCCAGTCTCTCTCCCGATCTTCCCTCTCTCCCGATCTTTTCTCTCTCGCTCTGACCCTCAGTCTCTCTCGCTCGCGTTCAAGTCTCTAACGGTTGTAACTTCCTAAAATTAACGTTTTCACAGATAAAAGACGCGTATTCTAGTTTTGCTCTGATAAAATTTTTATAAATAGTGTGTAAAACTCCCGTGTTAGTTCCCCAGGTGGTTCCAGCCAGCCTACTAATAATCCCTACTGCTTTCATTCCCTTCTCTCTTATATGTCATATGTTCTTCGAATCTCAATTTTTTGTCAAAAGTAACAGCCAAGAACCTGGCTTTATCCACCCTCTCGATATCTTGTCCGTTAATCCTTATCTTCTTCTTTGTATCTAATTTCCTTTTTCTGGATATTTTGTTTTTTCTGGTGATATTTTGAAACCGTTTCTTTTGCACCATGTTTCTATCTCTTTTGCTCTCCTTATCATTTTATCCATTGCGGAATCCAGCTTCTTGCCCAGTGACCATGTACCCACATCATCTGCGAAGATAGAGGTGTTTGTGTTTGTCTGGTCCTCCGGAAAGTCGGCTAACATTATATTAAACAACCATGGGCTTAACACTGCTCCCTGAGGTATTCCTCTTGCTAAAACTTGCTTGTTGGACAAACATCCCCCTACTCGTACTTCCATGGTTCGACCGCTTAAATAGCTTCTCAAGACTCCTAATATTTTCCCTTTCACCCCTCTTTTACCTAAATACAACAGGCCAGCGATCCATATAGAATCATACGCTGCTGTTAGGTCAAGCAGCAGTACACATACAAACCACCCTTTGTTAAAAGCCGTGTGTGCGTCGTTCATCAGTCTCGTCAACTGATCTATGGTGCTTCTTCCTGTTCTGAATCCCGACTGATATATAGAGAACACAATTTCCCTTCTCAGATATCCAATTTAGTCTTTTCAGCAAAATTCTTTCAACCACTTTTGCTAGGCATGATATTAACGATATTGGCCTGTAGGACGTTACCTCCCCAGGATCCTTTCCTGGTTTCCTGATGGGTATTATAACCGCGTTTCTCCAATTGTCTGTTACCGTTCCATTTTCCATTATACAATTGTATATATTAATTAAAGCTTTCCTCCAGTTGTTAGGTAGCCTCTTTATTATTTCGTAATGGACCATGTCCTTTCCCTGACTAGTTTTGGGAGCTGTTCTAATCACACTTTCTAATTCCCATGTAGTAAAATTTCTTTCCAAATTTATTTCCATATAAGGTTCGTTTATCATGTTCTGAATAGTCATTTTTAACTCATCTATTTCTACTTCCGGTTGCATAATGTCCGGTTCTACTCTCTGTACCTGAGCAAATTGCTCCGCAAAAGCCTCCGCCTTTCCTTCATCGCTTTGAATATCCCTTCCATCTTTCTTTTGTGTGCTATCGTTCGCAGTTTGGGGCATCCCTTCCATGCTTCTTATCAGCCCCCACACTTGTTTCATGGTCGTTTGCGTTCCCATATTTTCTACTTTATGTTTTGCCAGCCGATACGCTGAAAACGCGTGACGCTTGTGCGACGACTTTATTGGAATTGCGACCAAAACCAAATGAATGCAAAGGTGATGACAATGAAAAGGGGATGCTGATTGGGAAACAACGAAGATCAAAGCCACACTATCAACTACTAACTCGCACTTCTACCACCCGACCCTCTTTCTTCTCGCTCTCTCGCTTACTGACCACTCTCTCCTTCTCGAAAGTTAAACCATACTTTCCCCTTCAGGGCTTACAAAGGGAGAAAGGGAAAAGGGGGAAAAAGGGGAAAAACGAGATCTCTGGTACTCGTGTGCCTCGCTACGCTTTTCACGCACACGTGTACCGGGGTGCATAACATTTATTCTTCCAGAATTATCTGTTTTTTGTGTAATCTGTTTGCCTTTTGCTTTGTTTTTCTTGTATATCATTAAATTTTCGGCACTAGGGTATTCTCTTAAAAGCCTATACTTTGCTCTTGTTTGACTAATAGCCTTATTACACTCTTCATTCCACCATGGCTTCCTTACTTGGGCATTTCTTTGAGTCTTGTTCTGTGTCGAAGTTGCACCCTTACCCTGAATGGGGATGTGTTTCTTTGTTATTTCTATGAGAATGTCCACAAATTTTTCATATCTTACTTTCACCCTTCCTCTTTGGGATTCTCTGGGATGTCTTTGTCTTTAAGTTCTTTTACCCATTCCACCCATTGGGCTTTTCTAAAGTTCCACCGTGGAGCATATTCTTTGCTTTCGTGCCCCCATCTACCTTCCACTTCAATATGTAAAGGCAAGTGATCGCTTTGCAGGATCGCACCAGTGGTAACCTTGATCCTTTCGTAAATTTTCGTTGATGCAAAGCACAAGTCGATCGTGGATACAGATCCTCTTTCGGACACACACGTAGCGATACCTTTCGGTGAGACTAAGAGAAATTCTTCCCATTCTTCTCAGAAGCTAAATAACACCTTTCCTCTCATGTCACTGTGCTGTCTTCCATTCCATAGGTTGTGGTGTGAGTTAAAATCCCCGAAAAATAAAATGTTTTTATCGTTACCAATTTGCGTAATATAAAAATTATATTCTTGTTTTGTAATCTTATTTGCATTTTCCCCTGTCTGCACGTGTAAATTGATCCCTACTAAAAACAGTTCCGCTTGTTCCCAATTAACCTTTATACACGCAATTTCCAACACCCCGTTTTTAAAATCTTTCAGGAGAACCCATTCTACCTGCATCGTATGCCTCGTAAAAAACACTACTCCGCCTCCTCTCTTTTCTTCTTTGCCTTTTCTAAATGATCGATATCCTTTTATTATTGAACTATTTTGTTTGGTGAGCCAAGTTTCCGATATGAAGACTACATCCGGACACCTGCTGTCCTCGTTTATATAAGCACATAATCCATTTAAATGTGGTACGAGGCTTCGTGCGTTCCACGCAAAAATTTTTAAATTGTTGACACCCATTCCAATAAAATTTCTACATTATCTTCCTCTGTCAGCATTTCCTTCCCTTTCTTTGTCAACTACAATGCATTTTTGAAGAATCTTCCTAATTAATCTCCTTATACCCTGATTCTTCATTGGCACAAGGTTCTCGTTTCCTTTTGCACCTTCATTTTTCTCTCCACTACAGACTGTCGCACTGTTAGGGATTTCTATTTGTGTGTCTGTACAACTGTCGTTTTTCGACGCTCTTTTTTCCCCAACCCCCGTGACTGCGTCCCTGTATGACGCTCTGGTGATTTGACCTGGCCTTTCCGTCCCACCGCTGACCCCGAGTTCTCAGGCAAACTAGGCCGATGTTTTGCTCTTCTGTCTTGATCACGAATCTCAGTGGAAGCCTTATTCGTGACCTTGCGGTACGCCTCACAGTTGGTATCAGCCGCCGTGTGCTCTTTACGGCAATTGACGCACTTGGGCCTAACTCCCTGTTGTTTTCTCATGCATTCAGAAATGCGATGGTCCTGCCCGCAATAGCCGCACCTTTGCTTCGCCGTGACATACCGTGCTAACATGCCCGAACCTTTGACATCGGTAGCACCGGATAGGTTTCGGCTGAAAAGGTTGGACCGTTACTTTAAAACATCCTACGTCGATGTGACTCGGTAGCTGTTCTCCCTCAAACATAATATGATACGCATTTGATGGTGTCTTCTCCTTGGTACCTTCCAAATTTGTACTGTAGTTATACAATTGTCGCACCCCATATACTCCTCTGATTTTTTGCCCTATAATCTCCTCTTTGGAGGTGCCCCATAACCTGATTATTCCATGCCGTAGTGACAGGGGCTTCGCTAACCTCATCTCTACCTTCCATGGGCCAATGTTTTTCAGATTCAGCAGCTTTGTTATCATACTTTCCTGGGTTGAGAAAAGCAATAGTTCACCCCCGCTTGTAACTTTCGTTTTGACGCCTACTATTTCTTGTTTTTTCATAGCTGTCCCTACGCGAAAGGACTAATCTTCTTAAAATTACTTCCTCCCTGGATTATTTTCCCTATAACCGGTCGATTTTCTTTTACCTTCTCCACTCTTGTTACTTCTTCATCCTGCTCTGAACTTGAGAGCCCCGCCACTATACTGCTTCTTTTGTCTTCAATAGCTGCCTTTTCCCCGCTTTCCATTTTTCCCTTCCTACCCTGGTGTCCTTCATCGGTTGCCTTCTTTACTGCCTCCATTTCCCTTCTCTTCTTCCTTAAACGTCCACTTCTTCTTTTACCTGACACTTCGATAAAACTGCCATCCGTCTCCCCTCCGCTATCCTCCTCTTCCATATCTCTCCCCCAGTCCTCTTCCTCCCCGCTCCCGTTAGGGGAGAGTGGGGCAGCTTGGGCCGTTTTTTACGTTTTCTCACATAAAGGCCACTGCGTGTGGTGCAATAAAAAGATTTTGTGTATTTTAGGAAGGTAGGTAATCTGTACTATTTTTGAAGTTTTCCTGTTTCTGTTGCACCATCTAGAAACGGAGATATGCTATTTTTAATAAACCTCACTGGGCAGTTTGGTCCGGTCGTGGCGAACATTGAAACCTTAGGACTATTCTGCTGTAAATTTCACAAACGTCAGGCTTTTTATTGGTAAGTTCACTGGAATACATGAGATCTCACCAACTGTAAGGAATTATAAAATAATTGCAGCAGTTTCTTTTTTTAAAAAATATTTGATTATTCACTGGTCTGAACGTTCGTCGAGAAAGTAAAAATAAAATGCAGTCTTTTCTTGCAACAAAATTTCAACGACAACAGCATTTTTGATTAGTTGATTGCGTACAAAGCAGATGTTCAATAACATAAAAGTGAATTAGACTGCTAAATTGCGCCGCCTTGATGGCTTTGAATTCAGCTTTGCTTGTTTAGCTGCTGCTTCTTGCTCTAGCCGTTCTTTCTCGGGCGTTTCTGTCAAAACCTTCGAAACTTTTCGTCGCTTTGCACCTCTATCGTTAGTCTTACGGGGTGGTGCTTTTGGGTACGGCCGAACCTCTTGAGGAGAAATAGCTGCTGGACAGTTTGAGGTGCTAATGGCATGCACTAAGTCAAACGACAGGTCGGCAACTTTGTCAGAAGTGATAACTTCTGGGACATTTAAAGTGGCATTGGCAGGACTCGACTGAAAAGGCTGATCGCTGACCGATGCAGCGAAAAAGTCTTCATCGGAAAACGCATTTCTGTTGAAAGGCCAGATTCCTGGCTTCGAAAATCCTGACGTAATGTTCTTGATATGTGAACGCGGACGAATATGCAATCCCAACAAGGTTGCCTATTTGAGAAATTGTAATCCTCTGATGCGGGTTAGACGTCATCCAATCATTGAACGCGCGTTTAAGCGCACCTTTGAGTGACGCGTAAACCGAAACATCCAGTGGCTGGAGACGATGGCTGTAGTGCGGTGGAAAAGACAAAAGCACTATGCCATTTTCTCGAGCAAAAAGGATGTTTTCAAGGCTGCAGTGACTCTCGTGGTTATCCAGCAGTAGCAAGACCGGATTTTCAGGGGAGCATCGCACGTTCTTTTTGAAATGTTTCAGAGTTTCAAGAAATAAGGAACCATTCATCCATCCACTGGGATGTGCAAGGCCAAGGCTTCCAGTGGGTGCACCGAAAAGCATATGGTCCCTGAAGTGCACACGAGGAAAAATGAAAGCTGGAGGAATTGTCCCTCCTGTAGCGTTAACGAAACAGCACAAGGAGACAAGTTCGCCTCTTTCCGCTGTGGATGCCTGACCGACCTGTTTCACACCTTTGCCAGCAATTACTCTAAGGTTGTCAAGCACTGTTGTGACCCCAGTTTCGTCACAATTCCATATGCTTTCTGCCGTAAACTCATGTTTTCTCAAAACGGCCTGTAAGTTATCGTGGAATTGCGAGACGTTTGCTTGGTTGAAACTGGAACTGCGGGCGAGGCTTGTGTTTTCCGGTTTTCGAAGACAAAGTTTGATTGCGTTTCATGAACCCATAAAACCAATCAATGCCTGCCATCTTTTCCCTTTCCCAGTTATCTGGAAACAATTGGCCGAGCTTCTTCGCGTAATCGTAGGGGAATTTTCTTGTCTGAACGGGTGTTAACCCGTAGTGCATTTTAGAGCAGAGCAACAGATATTTGGCAAGCTGTTTCTTGTTCCTCCGTGAAAACCTTTCTAGAAACCATCCTTCCTTGCTTTGTTTTAAATTCATGTAACATCAGCTCTTGTTCGTCCTCATTCTTGCTAAACGATAGTTTTGCGTATTTAACGTTTCCTTTCAGTGTTGATTTCGGAATTCCATAAATTTTTGCTGCTTCTGAAATACGCGTGCCATTCAGGAGAAC
>JAHZNP010000917.1:0-32543 GCA_020615345.1 Triops cancriformis
CGCTTTTATTCTTAGAAGGTAGGTCTGCTCAAGTGACTTATAACAGAAGCAAAACGAAGTCAAACAGAAACTCTGGATAGCGGTAAAGCATAATAAAATCAAACAAAACCTTGAAATTTCATACACAATATCACAAAAACTACCAAACAGATCTCTTTTTTCTCTTTATCATAAAACTTTAAAAAATCAGAGCTAGTGCGCTACATTGCCCGATTTCCATTTTTCTGTATATTAAGAAAGTAGCACACATTCAGTCAAAGTTTACAAATTTATTAAACTCCTTTTTTCACAAAAGCTCGATGTTGTGTACTAGTCATCACTAATAGCAACTTTACTATCGAAACAATATCTTTGAAATTTTGACCGATTTCAAATTATGGTGTAGGAAATCTTCCCATGTTATTCGCCCATAAGGGGTTTGTGTACACCGGGGCCTTAACACAGAACAATACAGTTGGGTGAACAAGGTTAAAAACGTGAGTACGATTTTGGGTGAACTTTGAAAAGTAGCTCAGAGGTATACATAACCTAGTGTGAACTCAGTTTATGATAATAGGTCACATAAATTTTGGGTTTGCCCAGTGACACTATTATGCCCGTTTCTTTAAGAAATTCTTTATTTTCTTTCGTGAAGAGTACAGCTTTTCCTTCTTGAAAAGAAAACAAGAAAAAAATGAACTGGGATTAGCCAGATTAAAACTCCGCCCTTTGCGTGTTGTTTGCTCAAAAAGTGTCTGAGGGGAAAGGCCACAAGTCAGGCTTCCGTTTAGTCTGGATGTCGAAAGACAAGAGCAGTAAGACCTTTCGATTAACGCCGATTTCTTTCGCCACCGTTCATGACCATCTGACTTCTTCCCTATAAAGATTTTTCTTCAGGCTCCCCCCCCAAAAAAAAATTCTCTTTATTGCTTTGGTGTGCGTTGGAATAAGATGGTACTTAAGATTTATCTTCGGAGACCTCGAAGAGTATCGAGCTAGACTCCCTTTTGTGTGTCGATAAGGTTTTGATTTTGGCAAAGGGATTGGGGAAAGTGCTTTTCGGGGTAGGCGTGGTGACAAAAGCAGTTACTTTGGGGAACCAAAAAGAATGGGGACAGAAATAGGGACGAAAAGGAGCAGAAGAGTGTAAATATATAACGGGTTCACCAGGCCAATCTTGCGGTTAATGTGCAATCGATACATAATATGCATGAAACAATAGTGGCTACTATTTTATTATTTCTGTTTTCTTCTGTCATTGAATCGTTTCAGCTCACGTACTGTTCTTGCGATTTCTCACAGTTTGTGTTTTCTTTAAATGAATGTTTGTTTATATAGCTTAGTTATGTTCTATATTTCTCTCTAACTTTTTTTATTTGTATTTTTTATTTTTTGGGGGAGAAAAAAAAAGAGTAGGGATGTGTCTATTGTCCCAAAATCGTATTACTGCCGGTTGGAACAACGCGTTCAAGAAAGATTGTGTTCGGCTACGTGAGTTGAATGTAGCTTGTAATGTAAATATAACTCCATGTTAAATTACCGGTGCCACGGTTCATCACTTGCATATTAATGAACAGAACCTTCTGTTACTGGAAACCAGTCGAGATTACCGAGCGTGGTAATTATGCCTTCACGAAACATTAGGTGTTACCATGCTAATGACTAATTGATCTTTACATCTTCAGGGGAATATTTCTTTGTGTGCCGCCTTGTTTGGAGATCAAAACTATGACTTTCACTGAAAAAGAACGAGTTCTTTGAAGAAACTGATTGGATTAGAGATCCTGGCTTTGGGAGAGTTTCTTTTTTTAACAAGCTACTCCGATCGCTTCAAAGCTGTCGTTGACTATGACTATACTTTGAACTAGCATGCATAAATCATTTGAAGATTTCAAATGAACGTCAATTTCGTAAATAATATGGAAGCGGGGGTAGTTGACGACTTAGAAAATGACAAAATATTGCAACATTAGACATGTGCTACAGAACTCCAGTAGAACGTACTTATACGTTACGATGTGCTAATAGGAAGCAGAAGGAAGTAAATTGCATTTCTGGCATTTCTGGCACCAACAACTGCACTTGAATTATTTTTATGCGATCTTTATGAGACAAGCTCGTTAAACCCGTACGTAAAAGTTGAGTTCTGAGCGAAAGGAATGTAAAGACACTTGCTCGCAAAATGTAGTAGTACCCCGGCAGGTGGAAAAAGAGTTCCCATAAGCTAAGTTGATGAGACTGCGAGTTCAGTTGTAGTATTTATACTGGAATGCAACAGATTTCTGTGTGACGCGAAATTGACTAGTAACTTGAGTTACTAAATTGCTCTTGTTTTCCAGTAATTCTAAAGTATTAAGAGTAGAATACAGTAGAATCTCGAGTTTCTTAAAGTGGGAGTATTGTACTAATATTTATTATAATCAGAAATACAAATATTAATGAATTGTATAAATGAACATAACTCGAATATATTCCAGTATGTTCTTGAAAACTTGCCAGTTTACCAAGTTGTTACAAAAGGCGATAAATTGCGACTCTTTTAGGCAATTTGGCAGCGCCGTCTGTTTCTTATACCTTGTTCACACTACGTGGCCTACCCCAAGGGCAACGTGATTATTTGCATTGCGTCGAAGTTTTCACCAAACTTGCCTGCGTTTTTCTGCTTTTGCTGATCCGGGATCAACTCTAAGAAAAGTCAAGTCTAGTCGGATTCGTAAACATTTACGAAGAGTTTAATTAAGTGTAAAGTTTTTGCGTACGTTCCCTTTTGTGATAAACAACTGCTGAACAAAGAGTCGTTCGTAGTCACCCTTACTAACCAGGATTGCTCCTTTGCTTGACTTACCTCATTATACCTGATTCACTCATAAAATCTTAGGTTCACAGCGTTTGCTCGAATGGAGGAAATGTCTAGGGAAAATGCCGCGAGCCATGGAGGATTACTGTTGTCTGAATAACCTGGCTTAACTCCGGCATAGATTGTTGTTCACGTGTAGGGGAACTCGGCGAGTTTCTGTGAGGTTATCCAAGTTAAGTCGCTTAACATGAGCAACGGACGCGACATTGCACGCCATGTTTTTTCAAGTCAGACGTACTGGGGTGTAAACAGTACCGGTATTGGAACAACAACGTGCAACTGGTTTATTTTTTCTCCAGTTTACGTCTCTTCGAATGTTAACTGAACCGTGTTGGTAATTCAGGCTCTTTTCTCTCCTTATTTCTTCCTCAGTGATCTGACTTAGGGATGTTACGCTGACCGTTAAGCATGTAACCAAAAATACAAACAAAGGGGGAGGGTAATGATTAATAACTTTTTTGGGAAACTTTGTGGTTGGTCGCTAGAATTTATCACTGTCAGACCAAGTTTGTAAACTACTATTACTTCGTGTTTTGCTGACAAGCGTAAGATATCGCACACTGACTGCCATTTCTGTGAAGCCTGGCAGGGAAGGCAGTTTTCGTGTATGGAAAATATGGTTCATATCCTCGGAACAAGTTAACCGTCTGATGAGGCAGAAGCGAAACTTCTTGTGTTTGGCAACCCCCAGCGAGGGTTATAGTATCGATTAGCAATGGGAGACTTGGTTTCTCCATTCCTTGTTTGACCGATATTACACATGTCGTCCCTTTTCCTACTCGGTTAGCTTATTTGGTCTTTTAAAGTACATTCAGTGAAGCTTTGCCAGCCTTCCCCAAACGACGACGAAGCCATTCAAGCTCGAGTTCTGCTAAAATGTTTCCACCATAAAAACAATTTCGTCGGTCGAAAGCCGAAACTTATTGAAAGTTCCATTACTTCTTGGCATTTCTGGATTCCTGGATTTTCCACCCTCATAATTCGAACGCCAAACTTACGGAAAAGCTAAACGAATTTACGTACAACATCCTTGGAAAAAAAGTGTTACTTTACAGTGAAATTCTTTTGTCTGTTTATTACTCACTGGATGTTGGTAAAATGCTCCTCATGAAGTCTCTTACGTCCGAGTATTACATCAGACGTACGTATCTTGTACTTTGATGATAGCATCATGACTTACCAAGCGATTTTCTCCCAGAAATATAGGTGTTCAACGTAAAGCGCGTTTTGCAATACAATGGACATTGCGTAGTAACGCCATCTTTGTCAATTGAACATTCGCCATGTTGAGTCTTCACAAAACTCTTTCTTTTTGTTCACTCAACATTTCGAATGTTCGAAAACACGTCAGAGATCTAAGCGTAGCTTTGATTACAGTCAAAACCGGAAATAAGAGACTTGAACCCATTTCTTTTCGCAAATCTCTTCTCTTTTTTTGCGTCTTACTCATGGAATACTGGCAAAATGCCTTTCGTGAAGTGTTTTACATCCTGGCAGTATAGTAGACAGTACTTCCTTGGAACTCTCCGACAGTTCCGTGCCTCAACAAGCGGTTTCCTTCTTTTTCATAAGTTTTGAACCTTTGGTAGCAGTCTGTTTACAGTTAGCTGTTCATTCACTGCCGCCATCTTTATAAAACGTAGTCATACCGAAACGATGGCCTTTTTCTCGCCATTCAGAGTGACAAATGGAAAGGCGGAAGAATCTTTCATGAAATTCAATATGGCGACGCTCAATTTGCCAAAATGGTCGAACAGAAACTTCCGTAACAATACTTATTTCTAAGTAGAAAAGAAATAGAAATAAATCAAGAAAAGAAAGGTGACAAAATAGCCTATATTTTGGATAAAAAAGTAGTACAGTCGGTCAATAGAAGTATGCCTAGCCTAACGAAAAAGAAATCCATTACAAGCTGTTCTCCACATATAAGAGTCATTTAGTATCCTAGTTTGACCCTATCACCCGTTATATTATAGTATAGCACCCGTATTAGAGGGATATCTCAGGTCGTTGACGAATCGTTCCGTGAATAAAGAGATAGTGAAGAACTTTAGTGAGAGTAAGGCCCATTATTGCAGCATGACATCTCTGGTCTATGGTAACATAGTCCGTTTTACTATCTAATAAAGCTCGGTTATTCTCCCCTCCTCGTTTCGAGTTTACGGTTGTCATGGCAACGTGTCCTGTCAACACAAGGTTACCCTTTTGTTGTATATAGCAGCTTTGAATATCCCCTAAAAAAGAAAGTTTCACGTACACATTATACCTGACACGACTATGCACCACCTACGCAGTAATCTGTGGTACTGCCTTTCTCCCTGTCATTGAAAAATCTTACTTCATCCATTACACGTTTTTCCTCCGACTAGCTTTACTTTTCTGTTCTTATATTTTTTCTTCACTTTCTTCTTCTTTTTTCTTTTTTAAGTTCGGCAGGCTTTGTCGAATTTTTTGGTAGCAATAGTGAAAACGTTTCCATACGTCCATTTTAAAGAGTAAAGGGAATGTTTCAATTTGCTTAATGTTCGTTTCAAATGGGAGCACAAGGGAGTGCATAAGCCACTATAATATGCCGAAGCAGATGTAGAGAGAAAAATGGTACGCTTCATTAGCTCCATTCCTGCAGAAAGGATACTGAAATGAAGATAGCTGAAAAACAAGCCCGTCGTGGCCTCTTCTGACAAGCAGTAATGGAGCCCAGGCGAAGAAATTGGAACGCTGCTTTCTCCCTAACCCTGTTTTGACGCAGTATTATCTTGGTTCCGTCACTGTACTGCCTCGCCCCTCTTTTGCCGGACTTAACCCATAGTAGGCACGAGGGTGTTGAGCCGTTTCCGGCAGAGTTATATGTTCTATCTCCTCTTCCGATAGTAAAGCAATAACTAACTCAAGCGTCCTCATTATTCTTTGACTTATTGTACAGTTATTTCCACCCTAAAACTTTCACTGCGCCCTTAATAGCGATCTCTTTTTCTATAACATTGCCCTTGCTATAAGAATAGGAAGAAATGATGAATCCAACGATTCTCTGTTGCTTATAACTCTTCAAAGTGATTTTGAGAGAAAGAGAAACTGCTGCCTTCCATACGCCAAAAATATATATTCAATATTATGTGTTAATAGGAGAGCATTAAAGGGCTTTAATATTGATAACACATAATAGAGAAATATAGATGATCAAAGTCGTACATTTTTTTGCCTTCGCGTAGGGTATAAATATACTTAAGTTACTGCAAGTTATAATTAGAATCACTAGATGTTAAAGTGCCCCAATTATTCGATGAGCTACTTTATGCTTGAAAATAAAAGCAGAGTAAATTAGATCACGCAAACCAAACGCTTTTCATTTGTTACATTTATCCCAGTGTTCAAGTAAATTTAACTTATGGTTTAGAAAGTTTATACATTATTTTTCCGTGGAGGAAAATTAACAAACTGAGCTTTAATTAATAGTAGATAATAAAGTTGTAATATCAAACATTCCTTCATGTATACGTACATCCGTACTGTGCGTATGTTTTGACACCATACATTCCATTAACACGGTCGTGGTACTTATTATATCTTAATGAGAATTTGCATACGTAACTCCATTCCATGTCAGCACGATTCTAAATTTCTCCGAGAAACTTATTTTAGTCTATCAAGTTTTCTTCCAAAGAAAAAGCTGCAGGAGAAAATTTTCCAGTAGTCATGTACGTCAACCAGCTGGGCAATATTGCCAAACCACAAATATAAAGCTTCTGGTCTAAAGCGCTTTTGTTGAATTCGGATAATAAAAATGCCGCTTTTAACTTTTCTTGCCCCGTGCAAAATTACTTTACAGAACTGGCTGTTAAGCTTGCACAGTAGGTTTCTATACCTCTCATTTAAGTTAAATTTTCGCAAATTTCTTAGATACGCAAAATAAAATTCCAATGAAAGCAAAATAGGACCATTATCACAGGTAAAGTAGCGTAATCAGATTTAACGTTACGTTTTCTGTAGCCCTTATTCACCTTCTCATCATTCTTCACAAGGTAGTTTATATTGCTTAATTAGGCTTCCGTTTTTGTTGCTCCGAGATTGCTATCCTTTTTCAGTACAATTTTTCATCTAAATTGTCCTGTGTTACAATTGCGTGAAAATTAACGACATGAAAACACAGTCCTTTTTTGCTATCGTACCGATCTCATTCTTCTAATGGGCTGCAAGCAGCCCTAACCAGGAAACTTCATTGTTGCTACGTGCTCCCCGTGTTTCTCTTGCCTAAACGTGTCCTTATGTCATCAATGTTCATTACTACCTAGCCAGTTTCATAAGGAAGGGCGTGACTTGGGCTAGGTAGGCAGGAATACGTCGATTCCACGTGAATGTCAAAGCTGTAGCAAAAGTCTGGAAAACAAGTCTTCTGTTGGCTGTGCAGTGCTCTTTTATTCTTTCAAAAAAAAATCCTATTCTAACGCCACGTCACTTGCGTTACCCATATCCCACGCCATCCCCTTTCCGACGTTCAATGACCCGCATCAACACTTTCGCAATGGGAAATTTCACAATTAGCCAGTGAAGTACCGTTACCATCAGGTCATCGGCTCGTTTCATTTCTTTTCTGCCAAGTACTGTACTTTTACTTTGCACGTACTGTACAACGCCAGACAAGAGCTTCAACATAATTGGACCCAATTTGTCCAGTCCAGTCATTTGATACTAGAAGAAAAATGAGCTTTCAGTTGCGAAATTGGTGAACAAGGGCAAACCAATGACGTCAACCTATCAAACAGAATCACCTCCCTTTGTACTAGCATCTCTCGCCTTTCCTGTTGTGTGCAATCCCTATTTGTCTGCGCTAGATACGAATTTTCAACAATGAAAACGTACAACAAGTTTCCACCATTTTTTAAAGCTAATGGTGTCCGTCATACGTCAGGTGTAGAAAACGGTTGTAAGGTGTCAATATTTGGCACTTTCGCTATTTACAACCAGTATGAGCATTTGCTCTTACCTTGCCTATTTTGCAGATGGATACATATTTTAGCCTCGCGGCCAAATAGATTTGAGCGTTTCACATGGGTTTGGCAATTTTTCTCCATATATTATTGAATACAAGTAGTTGGAAATAATAATTCATATATAGTCTTAGCCTTCCGCTATAAATAGAGCATTTGTGGCGGATCGCTCCGCGTGACTAATGAGTTAGGGTAACGTGTACATTGAAAAGGGCGTGGCTTGATAGAATTGTTAATTAGGCCCCAAATCACGCTCCTGTCCTGCTGACAGGATTCGCATGTCCTAGGATAATGGCTTGCTGAATGGTTTTTAATTTGTGTTTCCGCTAACGTGTAAGTCAATTTCATGCTTTGCGTTTCGTTCTATAACAGAGTTCCTTTAGCTTCGACGACGTTGTTATGGAAGCGGCATTCAACACAAACAGCAGAATGTGGGGCCTCCTACTCATAGGCTTTTTTGCTGTCATAACAGGTTCTAAAAATGTTACGTTTTTTCCAACACTTATTTTTTTCCTCCAGTAGTTCGTTAGTTATGAAAAAAAAAGCGGTCAATAAAGGCCTTTTATACATTCCCCAGGCGTGGCAGCCATTGATTGTTTCAAATGCGTTTCCGTGAACGGCGATAACCCCGCTTGCGAAGACCCATTTCACAACAATTTTACATCAGATATTTACGAGTCACCGTGCATGGGCGGACGTAAGAACCGAAACGGATTGTTCCCAGCTACTTCCTGTATTAAACTCTCTGGAGTCTATGGTAAGCCGTTTTGCTCTTCTCTAAGTGGTCTTGGAAAACGACAAAACACGCCAGTAAGCAGAGGCTTAGCGCTAGTGAAGCAAGTAAGGCCTATGGCTCTGGGCGCCACGTCGGAAGAAAGCCAGTTTCACGAGTCCGCTAAAAAAAGAATCTTTTAAACTAAGAAGTTTTGCAAACAACAAAAAATCTTTAAAAATCAAAAGAATACACTAAATAGCAGTAGCGCAACGCTGTAGGATGAGTTTGACCACGTGGCACTGGGCGCAAAGTCCGAGGGACGCCATTTTCCTAACTCGGCATTTTTCATACAAAAAACTTCGTATGCGATGAAAATGACTGAACACTTTCATTGAGTAAGTTAAGAATTATTGAGTCTGCCAAGTAGTGGCGCAAATTACAAAGTACTCTAAGTCACAATGGCGCAACACTCGACGTGCCACGTGGCCCTTGACGCCAAGTCAGTGGGGCGTCATTTCCGTGCCCCAGCTTACCGAAAGTAGAGAATCATGTTTGGCCAAGGTTCACATTCTTGACAGTGAACCATGAACGGAGCAGAAGTTCTCAGCTTGTCTCTTTTCGCTCTATGCCGCTTCCAACCACCGTGGGGAGCCACTTCCTTTAATCGGGACGCCGTCGGCTCTATTTAACGCCCCCGCGAGGATGACAAACTCCTCCAGGCAACTGTTTTCTATCCAAATAGTGAACCTTGAATGTCACATAATCTCGCAGATCGTCTCTTTCCGATCTCTGCCGCTTCCAACCACCGTGGGGCGCCACTTCCTTCAATCGGGGCTCCGTCGGCTCTACTTACGCCCCCACGAGGATGACAAACTCCTTCGGGCAACTGTTTTCGAAGACGCCTACAAAGCCCAGGCGTGTGCCGTGTTGTTTTAATCGAAGTTCTGCTGAATTTCACCCGGGAGAATCTCAAAACAATTGTTATCGTGGGCTTTTACGGCCAACGAATGTGTCTGTCGTGCTTAAACCTATTAGGAATGCCTAAAGTCGATTATTCTGAGTGCTTTCTTGCGAGATGTACACTTTTCTATTGGGGTGTCTCTCCCGCTAATACGATCGCTTTCATGCCCCTCGGGAGAGCACCGAGATCCTTCGATAGAAAGCTTCGTTAACGTAATAGTGGGATGATCTCGGTGTATTTAGCCGGCAGCAGCGCAGAATATATTTCCTGACCGTAGCAAATAGGTCCCTAGGTAGGAACAACATCCTTTTCGTAGTCATATTTCCGGAAAGGGAAATTCGTGTTTTATATCATCTCATCTGGCCGGGATCGTTAGATCAAGCCAGGTGCAAGAGCCTAGAGCAGATCTCACGTCTTTCTTTAGTTTGCTGGCGACCGTCTGGAGCGATGGTGTAAGCTTCATTCTTCTCGTTCGTTATCAAAGAGGAAAAAGAAGGCTTCTTTGTAGTCCGTAGATTAAGCTATACCACGAAACACAAAAGTGAAAAAAGAACAGCTTGAGCATAAGCACTTGACCTGCTCTATCAGAGAAGGAAAAAAAATTTAAAAGTTGCCAAAAAGGAAGTACATCAGACAGCCCTTGCTTACCCCCTGTCCTAAAAGTATCCCAAGCTTCTAAGTCTCATTTTTATAGTTCTGTCTATCCGAGTAAGATCCGGCCCAGCCATCTTCGTGAGAGGAAAGATGGCGAATAGAGGCTTTCAAGGATGCTGACGCGTTCTCGATTTTCGTTACTCGTAAAGTAGCATTTCCGTGAAAGGTTTTCTGTCATTTGCCCCTCGATCGCGACAGAGGGCTATAGTTCTCGATGGCTTTTGAGTCATAAAAGATTTTTTTAGGATAGCTCGCTTTCTCTGTAATGTTGACAGACATTTTTTTTGCTACGGATTCTGACGAAAAACTCCTGCATTGAAGATCTTGTTCTTAGCTATCATTACTGTCAGAATAACGGGCCGAGAAGTAGATGAGCCAAGCTGTACTTTTCTTCACACAAAGTGACTTTACCCGGGATAAAAACTTCAGGGGATCATCGAAATGATGGCAACGATTCACGGTAGGATAAGTAAAGCGATACTGATATGACTTGCAGGTTTCCTTTGGTAATTTGCAATCTGACCGTAACTGCAGTAGACAAACTGGGAGGTCAATAGAAAAAAATACAGAATTATGTGGGACGAAGACAACTCAAGCAGAATAGCTGAGATAAGTAAAGATACAAATGACTTTTTGTGCTTGGTCAGAAAGGTTGCCTTCAATATCTCTTCGTATAGCTAGGTTTTGTGGGTTTTGCAAGCAGTGCTTCGGATCTTTCCACTAAAAAAAGAAACAATAAGGTTCCATTTGTTCAGTGATCTGATCACGTTGGATTGAACTTTATTACTAGAATCTGACCGAATTTCTCGGAAAGGATTCCGATAACCAACACGGAGCTGATTGGTCGATTGTGCAATTCCGACATTTTGCAAAAATTGAGAGTAGCCATCTTTGGTTTTAGATCACGTTGATTCTCATCATATTAAGGCGCCGTCTAGCTCCACAGTTGGCGATCTAAAACGATATTAGAACAGATCTGACCTAAGACTGATAATTCAATTAAATTGAAAAGACTATGTATGAAAAAAAATCGTAAAAACAAATATCGATTATGTAAGTGAAAAATCCAGCGGTATTGTCGATTACGATAACGGTTTTAACTCCAGCAGCCAATCAAAATCTTCGAGAAGATGATTAGATCGGAGCTTTCTCTAGAAAACTCCATCGATCCTTGCAAATCCTCCAAGTACCCTTCGATCCAGTCAGATGCGATCATTTCGTTAAGGAATTACAATAATCCATGCTAAGTCCCGTAGTACGAACACATGTTTAGTGCTTTCTGATATGGAACAAGAAGGAGGCAACTTTCCAGAAAGTGCCGTCTCTTTCATGCAATGTCGTGCTAGAATGTACACATGTGTAGGAAACAAAGTTGGTAACATCAAAGCGAATGAAACTAATGGCAATTCATTTAAAGCGGACACACGTCATCGTATGATCGTTCGAAGTTGCGCTCTGGATAGCGGGACATTAACTATGGATACGGAGTTAGTCCGCATGTCTCACTGTGGAAGTTTCGTTTTCGACGGAAGGTTAGCTAACCCCACCCCGTTTCACACTCCAACATATCTCGTTTGCATAATAGTCCTTTGCGTTTAGTTATGATAATAGGCATGAGCAGCGTAAGACGTTTTCTTTACTTACTGCGAACTTTACTCTTCCGTTCCGCCTTTTAGTTTTTGGCTTTCTTAGTCTAGTTCGAAAAGAAAAATGTGTTTGGTCCTTTGGTTCCTTAGTCGTAGAGGTGCATTTAGAGGAAACTATGCATTTTTCTGACAGCTCTTAGACGCCCCTTATATGAGTAATACTGTTTGGATCCGGCCAAATGGTCAAGACAGCCTCGGTGCATATAAAAAAACGCCCCAAATAGTATTGAAAGAAGCTGTCGTGGTGACGGAAGGATGTATTGCTTAAAATGGTGGGGTTGATGTTGTTGACACTTATGCGAAAACGTGCTAAGTCTCCCCTCAAGATGGATGACACATCCCGAATACTCAACCTCTTTGCAGATGACACTGGCCAGACCGTAGTAGTCCGTGGTTGTGCTTTGGATTCTGGCACCGTGACAGCAGATACGGAAATCATACGTATGTCCCATTGCGGGGGGCTTTACTTCGATGACAGGTGTCTTATATGAACCCTCATCGCCAAAATCCCTCTGCTGTCTATTCCGGTGCATTACACCCTTCCCGAAACTCATTTTCCTTCCTTCTATTTGTAAATCTTCACCGCGACTCTTATCCTCGTTCTCCTCACCCCGTTTTGATTGTTGGTGAACGCCCCTAACTTGGCACCTCCCTGTCACGTATCTACTAGCTTCCATGTGTGTGTATTACCACTTTCTAACGCTTTCATCTCCGGTCTATCCACCATGAAACGGCCAAAAATTTGCCAATGCTGCGTCCCTGCTTTGATCACCACTTGCGAAAATGCAAAAGAATTTCACGCCCACCGCACGTCAAAGACGCAGAAATTAACTAAACTCCACCTAAGGCTAAGTTTGGACACCATTAAGATGCCAAACCGCGTCTTTTCGCTAATTAACCACCCTTTAGCCGTCTTTTTGGCGCTTTTAGTTTTATTTGATCTTTCCCTGCATTTATTTCCCATTTTTGATTCTTTATTTGGCTTGAATTCTATTTGATCTTCCTTGCAATTTCTCTAGATTTCTCACATTTTTCTTTTTAACTATTTTGTGCATTCTAGCGTGGAGGACATGAAAACGGCATGTAAATCTTCTGTATGGCCTTGGAGCACGTTAGTGTCCCTCCATTGTTGCGTACTTATAGTTTGTAATGTACTAAACTTTTTTCTCTATTTTTAGGTATATAAATGGATGCTTGCAAAGTTGTGATGACGGGGATGGCTGCAATTCAGTTCAACAGCTGGTGGCCAGATCTAAGCTGATTTACACCTTGGGAACTGTGTGTTGGCTCTTTTCGCTTCTTATTGCGAGATGACGTGTTGAGGTGCATGGCTGAACTTGGAAGCTTTTATGAAGGCCTGGAAACGAACACGACAGAATGAATCATGTGACCACTTTTTATAAAAGGACCTTCAGAACACATTGCATTTTTTCTTTTTCTTACTTACCTCACATGATTTTATGTAATTCTCCCAGTTATTGTGCACGAAAGATGCTGTAAAAAGAGAAAAGAGGAAGACAAGGCGATTCCCAGGCGTTTGTCATCTATCGCAATTTTGTATAAAAGGATGGTTGTGTGTTGGAATTTGTGGAACCCTGAAATACTCGTCATTGTCTTCTGCTCGTTAATAAAAACGAAAAGTGTAGGGAAGGAAACCAAAAAAGCGTCTTTGTTGTGTTTAAAACCAGACGTGTACAACGTATTCACGCATTGTTTAGTTTCCAGGGGAGCGTATTATGCAGAAAATTGCAATCGCTTAATTACCCTTGCGAGTGTGCTGTACAAAATGTGAAGAATTCCTAATCTTTTTAAACTTTTTATACATATTTTTTTATTTTATTTTACGTATGTTTTACCATTGCGTTTGCTGAAAGATAATTGCACGCGTGGCCGCGGCGCTGATCATGTCTTGATTTATTTCATTTTTCCTACATAATGATAGAAAGTCCCCGTGCGCTCGCTAAACTGATATGGCGCTGCACTTTTGTCCAGATTTCTTGCCGAAAATGTTTCGAAAGGGCTCCTAAGAGACCGCCAACGCTTTTTGCCTTTCGAGCTTACTAGAGGGCGAGGGAAATCATTGTTGCCTCGGGCTAACTTTTCCTCCGGGCAACGAAATTTGTGGTTGCCTTGAGGGCAAGGTGCAGCCTGCAAAATGCGTTTCCAAGCGGAGTTTGGGAATGAGTTAACGGAATGAACTTACTGATTATAAAGTGATTACACGCTGTGGTAACTTAGGACAAAGAATTTTCTCCCGAGTCTTAATGAAACTTGGCAAGTATGAGGTAAAAAGTACGCGAATTTTTTAACAGCAATCCGCAGAGGAGGTGAGTTCGTATAATATGCATGAAGATTTCCATTGCAACCGCAGGGAAAGATATTATGCGTAAGGTTATGATGTGCATAAGGACAATACGCCGGTCTTAGATGGGAGCAAATTTTCGACCGAGGTATCATTTAACTGGATGCTGCTGCTTTCGTCACTGGGTCCCTGATATTTTCTGTCATTATTACAGCTCTTGTAGGTAAAAGATTAAAGAAACACAGAAAAGAAATTTTCAAAATGTGGAGAGCGATTGAGATGGAAACGCCATCTAGCTTCGGCATAGAATGACATTTGGAGTCCCTGGAACTCGCGGAAAGATGTGCGAAGCAGGCTCCCTGAGCGATGAGGGGAAAATACCGATATTTCTATTGCAGATATTCTTCTAGTAATGGAGACTTCGGACGATTACGAAGCACAGCAAAAACAGAACACGTTAATAGCTTAAGGTTCATCTTAAACCAATTTTATTGGAGGCGTACGAAAGCAAAACTGATCGGTACGAATTTGACAAAAGCCCGGTGTACCTGAAATCGTATTTTGCGCGATATGGCAACGTCGGCGCAATACAGCTTGTTGCGCTTCAATGATGCTACGAGTTGAAAGTTGAATCTCGTACAGGATTTCATTTGGAATAAAACTTGCTTAAAATGGGGCAATTTTTCTCCTAAATGGTGCTAAAATCGTTTCGCTACTGAAAAGAGTACATGTATTTGCTTATCTTATGACGATACTCGAAATATGTCGTATAAATGTGTTGAGGGTCTGACTCAATATAATAATAATAATAACTTTAAAATAAAGCCTTCTCTTATTAATTTAATAAGAGATAGGAGATTTAATAATTTATTACAACTAATTTATAACAATAAGAGATTCATAATTTATTACCCCGAAGTTATGTTAACTTCGGCTTTAAAAACCTATACAGACTTCTTATACAACCTTGATCACACTAAGAAGTTTTTAATCGATTCACCTTAGATCCTTCCAAGTATCACTCAATGATAACCCAAACTTAAAAGATCCCGATTTACCACCCTTATCTGTAGAGCGAAGTCCCTATTAGACAGTTTCCTCAGCATCCCATACGTATCCTTTCTGCTCTAAAGAGTTGAATAGAAAAGGAGAACGTGTTCTGTGTCGAAAGCCAGTTCATTGTTTATGTATATTTCATTTAACATCGCCAATATCCTTAAAAGTCCTGCGCAAAGTAGAAGTCGGTTTCTGTGGCTCAAGTCCATCGATTGATACGCTTAAAACGTTTAATAGCCTAGACTATGGGCCAGTCCCACAGCATGTGAGAACAAGAACCTATCAAAAGGTATCGGCTATATTATGATTTTCTTTCATTATTTCTTTTCACTTTTCACTTTCTTGCAAAATTTCATTGGTACATTCTTTGTCTTTAAAAACAGCACAAGGTATTAACATGGGTCTTGTCATTACATTGAAAAATAACACTCGTTAACTTGAAACCTATGAGCTCTTTGGCCGTGATTCTCCAAACTTCGGAGCAATTTGAGAAGGATTCGTTGGTAAGTTATTGCTATCACGAGAAATTTCGCGTCCCATCCTTACAAGCGCTCTTGGCAATCTTGGCTGGTGCATTGTAAAACGAAACGAATTCATCGGATGTCCTTTGTAGCCACTCCCCTTTTTAGAAGCTTCAGACAAAACTGCGGTCAATGCGAGAAGAATCACCAAACAAAGCACCTAAAAGAAGGATAATTCGGTTGTACACGTCCGATTTATGGATGTCAGTAATTTACTTTAAGCTTCATTGTTTAACCCGTGGGATAATGTCTCCACTTCAAACCCGAAAACCGTTGTGTGTGAAATCCTATGTGTATGGGTACTCTTTATAGCTCTAGTCGGGTCAAAGGACACTTTCTCATATATTGGGAAAGGTTGGGTCACCATGAGGCCATGGTCTAATCTACACTTAACCTAATCTACAGGGTCAATTTGCGCAACGAGCGCTAGGGAATGACGTGGTTGTGCCTCTCACGCTGCATGTCCTGGAAAATTCATTTTCCGGCTCGGGGTTTTGTTAATTAATAACCCAGAGACTGAGAGGCAACCCGAAGTCAATCGATGCCTGTTACGTTTGAGTCGAAAAAGTGACGACGTTGCAACTCGGCCGCCAAGCTTTGGATTTCAAGTGCAATCTAGAACGTTGCTACGGGTAACCCCAGTACCGAGAAAATTGCGTGTCCAAGTGCCACCAACTTTTCGTCTCTGTTTTTTCTTCATTTTCTCTCCCTTTTTTTAGGAAAAGAGGAAAGAACTTTCCGCCATTTGCTTCACTTTGTTTCATCCCAGTGTTTTGCTAGTGTGGATGCGAGGAGGAATAGTGGCGTCAAAAGTCGAAATTCTTACATATATTTCGATCATGCGCAACACTGCATGGAATTCAAATTACTGTCTTAAGGGAAACCTTACGAAAACGTGTATATCCCATGTCTTTGATGTGACGTCATTCCTTTGGCTAGAAAACGAGTGCATTGTTTGAAACCTTGTTTTGTGAAAAAAAAACTTGATCAGCTAGTAGCAGTGGGAGAGATTTTCTTCGAAATCTGGGTCACTATTTAACTTTTGCGAAGTGGAACATATGCTTGGTGGTGACGAAGATTAAAGACTTAATCTTTGCTTGAAAACGCTCCATAAGTGGTCAATTGTTTTCCCAGTTTCCCTGTGTATACCTAAGCTTGGGACCCCTGTGGGATTTTTCGGGATTCTTCTCCGTGGTAAGTTGGGAAATTAGGTGCTCGTATCGAGGAGTTACTTGCTTGTGGGGATCGATAAACGTAAAGAAAACTGTTATACTGAGAGCAAAAAATAAATAAAAAAATAAATGAAGATTGTATGACGTGTAGTATGTCTATGTTCAATTTGACGTTCTTATAATTACATTGTAGTGAGTAATTACATTACATAGTATCTTTCGTTGTGGAACTCATTAGTCTTTTTTAGTTATTTTTTTCTCGGTACCAATTTAAGACTATGAAGAACTTTCTTAATACTTTTTTCGCAGAATGCTTGCATTCTGACATTTTTTCTCCTCTGACGTTTGTCTACCTGTCTTGTAGAAAAATTGGTTAATGGTATTTCCCCGGTTACCGCGCGTCGTGCTAATGAAATCCAAGCCTATGAGCTGCTTCCTCTTACTGATCCATGCAATTGCACGTTCGGCTGCCGAAGCTTCTGTTTTTGATCATTTCAGCGGAAATGATTCGACAAGCTAGTCTTAAGGGGCTAGGAAATATGCTCAATACTGCCGTCGGGAGCTGCAAAAAGTCGGGTAAGATGTCTTCAAATTCTTTACTGGAGTATTTCTGACTCTTTGGGCTTTTTACCAACGAAAACAATTACCTAAGTATTTTTGCTCTTGGTGCCAAGTAAGCGTAAGTGATTGGTTAACTTCGTGCAAATACTGATAGCTAGATAATGTTTTACAACACTTTTTGCATGGAGGCTACTGTAATAAAAGTACTGCCGTTTTACTACGCTCACGTATTCGATTTGAATTCGCCGCCCGTCTGTTCTGGCGCTGCAGTTTGTTTACAGTCGCCATTGATGTTAGTTGATGAATCCATTGCAACCTGACAGATTTTTCTAGTTTATCGGCTTGCATCGGCATTATTTTCATGTGACGTTGAATTTGTGTAACGTTTTTGTGTGCTTGTGACCATTCTGCGTAATTTGGACTATTAATATCCCCCAACGTGATGGCAGGTAAACTTTTTCTCACTGTTTATAAACAGAAGGCCGGTTCCCCCTTGCATATTTAGCTTGGGTAATGTTTAGATTAGACCACAGTGCACTTCCTTCATACTCAGCAATGCCCTTTCATCTAAATTTAGGAAACGCGGAGATTCAATGGTGCTTTTCACAAGTTAAGGGAACCTTGGACGACGACATCACAGAAGGTATCTTATCATAACTTCCCCAACCCGTCCCTTTGTTTAATGCTTTTCTTTGTTGATTGTTAGCCGATATTATTTCCTGCGTGGAATTCAATCACGATGGAGAACTGCTGGCTACGGGCGACAAAGGTGGCAGGGTAGTGATTTTCCAACGTGACCCAGCTGTAAGAATTCAGTTTCATCCGAGAAAAGTGTGCCCAAACTTACGATTGGTCTCTTTCAGTCAAAAGCAGCGGTGCCTCGGCGTGGAGAATACAACGTGTATAGTACCTTTCAAAGTCATGAACCAGAGTTCGACTACCTAAAATCCCTAGAAATTGAAGAAAAAATTAACAAAATACGGTGGCTAAGAAGAAAAAATCCAGCCCATTTTCTTCTATCTACCAACGGTGAGTTTCCTTTTCCTAATCAGATCAAGCGTTTATGCCTTTTTGGGTACTTCAAGCGTCTCATGTCCGTTTTTGTACACTGCAGATAAAACCATTAAGCTATGGAAAGTTTCCGAGCGAGATAAACGGGCAGAAGGCTACAATCTAAAGGAAGAAACAGGGTTACAGAAAGATCCGTCTAGCTTGACCTCATTAAGGGTAAAGGAATTCAATTTACCTTTTGGTTTCAGGCATAAATCCCGTAATTTACCGTAAAAAAACGATAATTTTAGACAGCTCTCGTTAAGGGATCTTCCTTGAGCCGTAAAAGGATGGATTGTGAATTATTATTTTCTTATTTTTTAATTAGGTACCAGTATTAAAGCCTATGGAGCTTATGGTTGAGGCTTCGCCGCGTCGCGTGTATGCTAATGCACACACTTACCATATAAACAGCATTTCAGTCAATTCGGACCAAGAAACCTATTTGTCTGCTGACGACCTGAGGATCAATCTTTGGCACCTGGATATAACTGACCAAAGTTTCAGTAAGATTTTCACATGTTTTGTCGCGACGCCAAACTATATTTAGCTTTGTTCAAACTAATTAGTTTTGTCTTTTTGCGCTCCCCTTCCTTGTCATTCACTATAGACATTGTGGACATCAAACCAGCCAACATGGAGGAACTGACGGAGGTTATCACCGCTGCCGAATTTCATCCGACGAATTGCAGTTACTTTGTCTACAGTTCCAGCAAAGGCTTAATACGATTGTGCGATATGAGAGACTCCGCCCTTTGCGATAAGCATGCCAAAAGTGGGCATTTTTTTGCCTTTAAAACGATAAACCTTGTTGTGTATTCATATTTTTCATTTCATTTTTTACTTTTGCGTCTCTTTTCGTACGTTGCACTTCATGTTCGCTGCGGCTTACCAGTAGACCCGCCTATTTTTATTAACACTTTGCAGATAAATCAGGTAGATTTATCAGCGACGGAATAGATAATCTACTTTGATATATAAAACAGTCAAGTGCTAGTTTGTCTAGGTTGTTTACATGACCTTTCTTCACCGAACTAGTTCATTATTGATTTCATTCCTTATAAATATTCAGAAGTGGTCAATGGTGATATTAGCTAGTAAGAGGTGTGTTCCTTATGTTCTGATTACTAATGAATTTATTTGAACTATTAGTGTTTGAAGAGCCCGAGGACCCAGCCAACCGCAGCTTCTTTTCGGAAATCATCTCTAGTATTTCAGATGTGAAATTTTCGCGGTCTGGACGCTATATGCTCTCCAGAGATTACTTAACGGTCAAAGTTTGGGATTTGCATATGGAGAGTCGACCGGTTGAGTCTTACCCTGTAAGTTGGCGGAAAGAACTCCTTGAAAGCTTTTCAGTGTAACCCTGAACTAACCGTTGTAAATGTGGTACATGAAACCAGGGCGAAAATCTCCGTTTTGGAGCGTCGTGCTTAAGAAACAGTAGAACTCGGATTTCTCTAATCCGCCGGGAATGGGAATGATTGGCATGTCGAATAGTTGCCAGAATCGGCACACATGCTGAGTGCATAAGACATGTCATAGAAAATTCCAATAAGGACTAACAGCAGGCCATGAATTACGTTATCTACACTTTAGTTAGTTTTCTTGTGAGACGTACAAGCCGATTTCATAATATCCGAATATTGAAACTTAATATTTCATGAAAATCAATTAAAAACGCACCGCTCGCGAAAAAAATACGGCATTGTACAAAACTTTATTCATTTCAGATGACAAAATCGGAGTTTTACCGTATTTTGTATCAATTGCTCCAACACCTTTTTATGCATTTTTTTCTATCTGCGAAATAGGCGAACTCGTTATCAAGGTTCAGTGATTGCACAGTGCGCAATTTTACCGCCACGTTCTCGACTAAAGCCAATTTACTCGTTAGCAATGCATTTTTCTTGTCAGTTTAATTGATCTGATTGGGAAATTTCTCGTGGCTAATCTTGGAATAGCGTAGCAGACATTAATTTCAATATTGATTCACTAATGGGAGAAAAAGGTTTATTTATTTTTTTAGAAAAAGGGTTTAAAAGCATAGTTTGGCTCATAAAAATTAATTTCTCTTGCGAAAAGTCCCTAAAAGTCGAGTTTTGCCATAAATTGAACCTTATTTCGTCCCGGGAGCGAAAAGTCGTAAATAGAAAAGTTTTCTTAAGCCGAGCACACCGCGAAGTAGGCGTCTACTGACGTATATGCGACATATGTGCGTAGTGTAAATTCATGTTTTGTGTCTTAGGTTCATGAATATTTGCGATCGAAACTGTGCTCTTTGTACGAAAACGACTGCATATTCGACAAGTTTGAGTGTTGCTGGGGCCAAGGCGATCAATGTATTTTGACGGGCTCCTACCACAATTTCTTCCGTACTTTCGATCGGACATCCAAGCGTGACGTCACCCTAGAAGCGGCACGGGATATTGCCCGGCCTCGAACAGTGCTCAAACCTAAAAAAGTAATGACTGTTCTTCTTTTTCTTTTTTTTCTTTTTTAATGTCCTTTAGCATGTCTCCAACATATTAAATCCTTTTTTTTCTTCCTCTTTTTCTTTTCAACCAGTCGTTCCACTTTTTTATCGTTTTTTCCCTTTTTTAATAGTGTTTAATCACGGGTTTGCTTTTGGATTAGGTGTGTACGGGCGGGAAGCGCAAAAAGGACGAAATTAGTGTGGATTGTCTGGATTTCAACAAGAAAATCTTGCACACAGCTTGGCATCCACAAGAAAACATCATCGCTGTGGCAGCCACCAACAACTTGTACCTCTTCCAAGACAAGTTTTGAAAGCGAAAAAAATGTGACCTAACAGTGACGTACACTTCTTAAGACAAAAAAAAAACACCACCACAATAATCCAGCCATGTCTTTTTTTCTTTTTTTGTTGCTCGTAAACAACGTGAAACTTGGCGTTTCAGGTCAGAAGGGGAGGAGTTGGTGAGGGCGGCAAGAAATTATGAAAGGTCAGCCAACTTACATAAAAAGTGATGTAAAATTCAGGGCCAGATCTGAATAAGGTGGACACGAAAGCTTAGCAAAAAAAATTAAAAAGCAAGAATTTTTTCCGGGATTTTTTATTATTATTATTATTATTTTCCTTTGCTCTTCTTTTCCTCTTTCATATCGCCTTTTTTATGTTGGGGTGTCTTCCTTTTTCGTCACTTATCTGAAAAAAAGTTCGCCGCCTCTACACTTTCTCTCTCTCTTGTCTCAGAAAAGTTGCATTGGCTGGATTTGTTTCAGCTGTGAAGGGACAATTGTTACCCAGCAAGAAAACAAAAGAATTGCTACGACGGGAAGCGCCTTTAGGCTGGAAGTGCATGGATTGTTGGATTGATGATTATGACTTAAAAACATGTGCGATTTTTGCTTATTTCTCTTGGCTGTTTCTGTTATTACTCGAGCAGAATTGGAAAATTGAAGTTTTTTCTTTCTCATTTTTTTTTAGTTTAATTTACTGCCCTGACGCCTGTGTATAAATAGTTTTTAAAATACTCGTCCTCGTTTTGGTTCTATAACTTTGCACATAAAAGTTTTTGCTCTCGACCCCAATTTCTGCAAGAAAAAAAAGCATCCACACTTGCAAAATGGGACGAGGATCGATCAAAATAGGAAATACAAGTCACGTGTTCCTAGCCAAATTCCCAATGTCAAAGTTGAACACATTCTGTTTCATGAAATACTGTCATTTTTTCCTACTTTTGAGGGTTCATGTCTTGCAGTTCATTTCTTTGATTTAATATGATTTTTTAAGGCAGGAATTTGAGTTTGAACAGGAAACATGAATTTAAACCAGAAATGTTCATTTGAAGAGGAAAAAGGATTTCTTTTACTGTACTTTTGGAAATACCTAGTGTATTGGGTAGATATTTGTCGATGTTGATGCGTTCAAAGGATTTTGACCCAAATACGAGGACGTGTGTCTTGCAACGTCCTATACTCCTGCAGGCAATTTGGGATGATGTGATCAAGTGACGCGTGTCACGTAGGTGTACGTAGACGAAAATCTTGGTTAACAGTCCAGGAACATGTTAGGTAATCCTTGGGCTGCTTTTGCACTCTTCACCGAGGATTTGCATTTTTCAGTTAGATAGCGCACGTGATTCATTCTACTGGTGAGGCATTCTACCTGGGTAATAAGGCTGAAAGTAAAAGAATGCAAGAGTGAGACGTAGTTGCATCAGCCTTATGGATGGGGAAGGTTAGACGAATATTAATGCAGTTCGCCATCAGTTGGTGAACACGTGGACAACTAACAGGTTTTCATGTGGTTTCAGCTCCTCAACCCGTGCAGACAGATTTCCCTTTAAAGTGGGCCTTCACGTGGTCGAAGAAACCTGCAGGCTGCTGTCTTTTAAGTGTTTCTGAGAATCTTTTACATAACCTGGAGTAATTAGATTCAATGTCCAAGTCAGAGAGTACGACTTTGCTGAGGTACGCGGCGATTCTGAACAGGAAGTAGAGATGGGTTTTCGGTACATAACGAAAAACTGAGCTGGATTTTCAGGAAGCTGCCTGGAGGTCAACCGGAAAAATCAGCGCCGCTCAATTTAGAATCAAGGAAACTAAAACCAAAGTTTTTTTGTTTGCTTTTTTTAACTCATGTACGGACCGGTTTTGGGTTTTGTTTTGGCTGGGACTTTTACCTTCACCTAAAATAATTTAGGACGCGGGCTTTTAAGGCGTTTGGAACGCAAAGAGGCGTAGAAATTTTTGGAGAAGAATGTTAGACCTTTACGAAAATTGTACAATAACAGTGAGAGAAATGGGGAACGGTAAACCGTTATCGAAATGCAACAATGAAATCGTCCCGCCGTTAGGGTGTTCACCCGCCAGCGCGACGAGTTTGTTTTGTTTTAGTTAATAGATAGAAAGGCAACCGGTTTGGACGTTTGGCTAAGAACAAGGGAACTTCCAAGGAAAACGTGCCCCAAGGTTTCTCGGGCCTTGTATAAAAGGCTGTCCGCACCAAGCAGAGTATTGTCATTGTCTGGTATAGCAAACTGGTTGAAAAGCGAAATCTTCGAGGGGGTTTTTAGAGAAGCCAATTTCTTACGCGTACATTTGTCGTGAATTGGACGAAATTTGGTTATGTTTTGTGACACAGTTACGTGTTCATGAAGTCCGCGGCAGTTTCTTGTTTGGAGCGATTACTGCTTAATTTAAAGTAAGCCTAATTTCTTTATGTTCGCAGAAAAAAATATTTTGGGGGTTACGGAACTAATATAATATATTCCTTTTCTTTCTAAAGGTTGGATAAACATTTGTCGAGCGTTTTGGGAAGCAGGTTGGGAAATTCCGGAAACGTTTTAGAATTACACGTCTTGACGCTTTTACATCACGTTCCCTGAGGTAAGGTCGTTTTTCCTTGTGGAGATTTTGGGGTTAATGACTTTTTTTATAGCACGCTGTTAGAACACCTAACTTGTTTGCATTTCGACCTTCGCATATTTGCAAATCGGATCATTGCCGTTTGGTATCTCAGTTAAAGCCAAGGCATTTCGTTGTCGCGTACAAATATCGCTACTTCAGCCCGTCAGCTCATCAGTCCTCTTGTTTTCAACTTCGACTACACTCGCCGAAAAAATGGTGCAAGGATCAAGTACATACATGAACCCGTCGAAGGACTTGCTGCGCGATACTACGAGGTAAGATTAGCTTTTTTGGAAATAATCATGTTCGCATGCTAAATGAAATTTTCTGTGTAGTAAACGCGCCGGGTTTGAAGCCATGAAAAAGGCAACTACTAGCTCCAGTAGCGCCCCCAGGACGGACGCCCAAAAGTACGGAGCGTGGGGCCCTACTTTTAAGAACAAGGACAACTTCGTCAATATGCACATGTTTTAAGAACCAACATTATGCCTACTTAACGTCCTCTGTATATAGTAGCTCTTAGTACTGACATAAATATTCTTTAAGTACAACCAAAAAATTTGTTTTCGCGCTGGCCAAATTAGGACGGCACTTTGTTAACACACAGTGTAAAAGGGCGCACGCGAGACAGGTCTTTCGTGACCGTGATGTGAATAGGAATTTTTGTCGTATTGAGATGCGGAATACTTACGAAATGCGTTCTGTGCTGTGCCATATGTAAACGTGGAGAAGTTGAACAAATAAAACGAACTCGGAACGTAATTTGTCGTTTTTTCCCCACCGAAAATGTAATTCGTGCGTAGACCGTCACATTTTCTAAAGGTTCCTTTATTAGAACGTGTGCTACGCGAAAGAGTCCCGTATCATTTTTCCTTTTTTTTTGTCAAAAGAAAAAACAAAAGCTATGGCAAAGCGTTTTGGGACACCTTTTCCGCCACATAACTAATTGCTTATAGCGCAAAGTATGCTAAATATTACAAGCGCAAAAGTAGCAGAAGGTAAGCAATACCGAATCAGACAAATTATAAAATACATTCATTTTTGAGGATTAGACAGCCTTATACTATCCATCATTGAAGCACATATAGTCCCACCCCCTGGAATTGAGTTTTCGTTGTTGTTTTTTTTTTGTTTTTTTATTGAATTGGCCCGCGTAGGCTTGCGCCTATTGCCGTTTCGTTGGGGTTACTTACACTGACGAGAATGACGAAATATTACTAGCTTGACGAAGACTTACGGGAATCTCATTTGGGACTAGCTGAATTTTTCAGTTACGATGTTTCGCTCCGGATAATATTGCTCCAAGGAAGCGACGTCTCTTGTATAAGTGCAGTTATTGCCGTGTGCCTGAAGACTTAAGTTGTAATGCGTACGAAATTATGCTCTTTTTCGCTTCTGTGTTACAACGAATTCATGTGTAGTTCTCTGTACATTATACTTATTCGCGCAGTTTGTAATCATACCGTAATTGTGTATTTACGCAAATGTGTGTAGCAAATACAAGATTTCTGTTATTTGACGGCTTTATTTTTAATGTGGCGTCGATAGAATTTGGAAGCGTGTGTAGTGCTAGTATGATGTAAGCTTTCAAATGGGAAAATATCGTTGAGGCAGTTCGTGAAAAAAGATCTAACATTGGAAGCAGTCAGCGTATCAATATTGGGAAAAAGCCGGCTCGGATTTTTTTTTGAGGTGGGGGGGGGGAGAGAAACAATGTAATTTTTATACTTCTTTTTCTTTCTTCTGTCTATTACTGATAGGGAAAAAATATTATAAAGTCGCGAGCGTGGCAATCATGTTAATAGCACAAGGAAACAAATCATACCTGACAAATTGCAAGGGAAAAATATGGTATATCATATTTTCCTGGAGCGATTGTTCTATTATTGTATGATATTGATATGAATCGAGGCGTGAGCTAAGCTCGTTGGCTGTAATTGATTATATATAAGTAGAGTTAATATCACTAAATACTGAAGTGATGCATATATTAGAGTGATTTAAAAGAGGTTCGCCTATAGCCCTTTCCCGTGGAAAATTATTTGTACCTGATATTATGTAGGGGAGACCGGGGCACGTCGGTCACTTTTTTGGTCTCGAGTGCCCAGAAGACGTTTTATTAACGATGCGAAAATAATTTTGGTGCTTTAAAGTAGCAATGCCATCCTAGTTATCGTGTGATTTTTTTGGCGAGTTAACTCAAGCCATTATTTTTACAATTTAATTTCTACCAGAGCCGGTCAAATTGACCAACGTGCCCCAACCATGGGGTAGGTAGGGCAGGACTGTGGGGTACCTTGGGCAATGATGGAATTCCTTCACGTTTTGCAAAAATTTTGCGTTTTGCCAACAACAACTAATCATGTAGACTGAAAACAAGAGTGACGTAAAAAAAACTAAAACGAAGCACTGGTTTATTATAAAAGCCATTCAATCACAAGCAACTTACGGAGGCCATGAAACGCTATTGCAAGCAACCGGGGCATGGAGCCTCTTATTTTTCGCTCCTCAAAAGAGTGTAAGAATCATGCTAACAATAAGGATCATGCTAGTCTAAAAAAAATTCGACCCGAAATCGAAAAATTTTCACCCATGCTTGATCCCATTGTCCGCAGTGCTTTGGATCTTTCCAAAAAGATCCCGATCCGATCGATCAGATCATTTGATCGGATCGGATCTGCGGTATATCGAAAAGAGCATGGATCGGATCTTTTTTTGAGGGAAATTTACCGATCAATTCAGGTCACCTAGTGGCCGCTCTAGTAACTTCGACTGACAACAAACGTAACGCACTGACAACGTGGTTTCGTAGAAAAGTGTGAAATGAAAAAAGTCCGATTAATTATTGCAGGTCCTGATGCTACCTTGCTTTTTTGTAAACAATACTACGCTCTTTTGTGTGAATAATATTACAGACATATATACTGTAATATTATAATATAATAATGGATCGGATCTTTGATCGGATCGGAATCTTTTCCGATCCGGATCTAAATTTTCTGAAGATTTGCATGATCGGATCCGATCGGATCGGCAAAAACCGCGAATGATCGGTGAGGATCGAAGATCCGGCGAAAAAAAAGATCCAAAGCACTGATTGTCCGACCTTCCCCATTTTTTTCTGCCCGACCTGCCCCGGCGACGGTCACTGAACAAAAATGGTGACATGTAATTAATCGCTTACTTAAAGGTATCAAACTTGGTCTTGTTTTAAAGGCAAAAGAGTCACCTATGTTCATAAAAAGTTCTACTTAGATAGCTTACCAAACACCGCTCTTAGAAGAAAAAATCTCTGTTCCCAAAAGTTTGGGAAACACACTGGAAAAAAACAAACAACGATAACTTTTAGTAGAAGTTGACGAGCACACTCATTCTTTCTCAGTTGCTGTGCTTGTGTAAAACGAACATTACGTGAATTTATTCGATTTTTATTTCAAAACGTGGATCAGATATCTAAAATTGTCCAACCTACCCCCTGTCCAAGGTGCCCCGGTCTCCCCTACATGTACAGTACTCGTCATAAAAAACGACCCAAACAAACCGTCGGGTGCCTAACGGCCCGGCAGTTGCGCGAGCGATGTCCCTCTTTTCCGTCTTTCGAACGTTTCTGACCCGCGACAAGGCTTCCTCACAGTGGCTTGGGTCGTTAGCAATAGGACGGTTTGTTTGGGTCGTTTTTTATGACGAGTACTGTACAGTAACGAAGAAATGGCAGAGCAGTCTAAGCGGGTAACACTGTAACCTAAAGGTCGCAGGCTCGAATCCCGTTGACGACTGGTTATTTTATGTACATAAAAAAATAACTCCGGGCCATCCTTCCCAGATCCGAGTTTCCCCCTGGCTCGGTTCCTCTCAACTGTGCTTACATCTACGATGCGAGCGAGCACGAGTGATAGGAACTGGCTAAGGGAGGAGCAAGGACGGGAAGGAGGGCGGAGTTCCAGTTTTTCACGATTTCTGAAGGGGATTCTAATACCCCTTTACTCAACATTGTTTCTTATGGAAAACAAGACGACAGGTTTAAGCTAGGTGCACACCTAAGACGAAAGACAAAGACAAATGGAAAACAGAAGAGTGTGGCATGGTGACAGACAGAGACGAAAGACAGGCGGGAAAGTTCAAATACGTCTTGGTGTCGCTTCCCAGTACCAAGATTTTTGTGTATTGATGTAAAGAGATGTGTATTATTAGACAAGTATTACAGTTATCCTAACACTAAGCCTGAGAAGAGCAAAAGGTGTATTGTAATCTAACAGTTTAATTTTACAATTGACGGTTTTTTTCGTGTGAGACGTGGAGTTCACGACTCGATCTTGCCACGGCAAAGCGCCGGCCTCGCTCATGAAGTAATTTTTGAATACATTTCGCATTTCGTTAGCTTGCTTAGTATGGCTGTTGACTGATTTGTCGTGATCCAGGTCTTCTAGTGTAGTTGGTGTTATGTTCCTCCAAGCGCCAGGAATAAACTCGTGTGTGACAGGGTCTTCTGAATCAGCAAACCCATGTGGACAATACATAGACTTTTTTCTTGGGAACCTTTCGGTTAGTAAAAAGTTGTGGAGACAGCAAGCTGCTTTGGCATACAATGTTGCGTTACTTATGCTGGAGTTAATCTCTGTCTTGAATATACGCCAACGTCATGTCAGTATACCGAAACTATTTTCTACCACCCGCCGCGCTCTTGAAAGTCTAAGTCAAATAAGTTGTTTAGCAAGAGAAAAACTTTTTAGTACATAATATTTATCATACCTATAGTTAAACACTTTCTGATCGTGTGTTAATTGATTGCCTGCGTATGGCTTCATTAGGTTTTTCTTCAGAGGGAAAGCTTCATCGCCAATCAGAACGAGTGGTGTTTTTATTTCTGTATTTTGAATGTTAGCGTCTTCAGGTAGATCGATCTTGTCAGCATAAAAAGCTTGCCCAAAATTGCTTTTCGGAAATACGGTACTGTCGCCAAGGCGCCCTGGAGCTCCGATGTCGACAAGCATAAAACGGTAGTCAGCGTCCGCAATCGCCATCAAAACAATGCTGAAGAATTTCTTGTAATTGTAATAGTTGGATCCTGTGTTTGGCGGACACCTCACGCGGATATGCTTTCCATCCACAGATCCAAAGCAGTTCGGAAAATTCCACTTGCGAAAAAAGCTTTTAGCGCTTTCATTGAAGAATGCTTATTCGGAGACGGTATATAATTTGGCGATAATAAATCCCAAATTGCTGAGCACGCGCTTCGCAATATGGAAGATATTGTTGACCTTCCAACTCTAAATTGGAAGGAAAGAGAACGCTGGCTCTCTCCCGTAGCCAAAAATCGCAGTGTTATCACCAGGCGTTCTTCTGGGCTGATTGCTTCGCGGAAATTTGTCGATTTTCGATTGAGTCTTGGACTCACAATACATACTAGGATATTGAACTGTTCTTTGGTCATCCTCGTATAACTGAAAAAGTACTCTTCGTCGTTGTCTCGCAAAAAGCGAAACACCGTGTTGAACGCACCAAGTTCTTTCCGAAGCCAGTAAAATTCCCGAACCCAGACCCGCTTTCGTGTTTCCTTTTTCGCCTTTAATTGCTCAAGAAACAGAGATGTGCTTACTTTTTGATTTAAGGTGATAGCCAAAAGAATTATGGCACTACGCCACACTTTTTTGTTTAAAGTAATCATTGCGCACCAAAAATAAATTCATAGGAATGTGAATGCAATGCTTGTCACCTACTATTGTGACCTGAGCTGTGAACATTTTATACTTATCTTGCTTCTATGCACTCGAAACGTAACTCCCACTTATATTAGAAATATTTTAAATGTTCAATGTCAGAAGTGTAATTATGATTACCAGTTCTTCAGAATATTAATTATTCGGACGGGGAATTACGATTAGAAGAATTGTTATGGTATCCTATTATGATTATCTTTATGAAACTAACAGATTTCCTTTCACCTTTTCCACAAAGCAAGCTTAGAAAGGAACAAACACATTTGAAAGTTATCCCCAATGTATTGTCTACTTCTATTTTCTCACTTTTACTTTTTCAAAGACATGTTATTTGTCTTTTGTCAGTATAATCATGACATTTTGATTTGGTGTGCATGGTTTTATCATGGAATACTAACCAACAACAATAAAATCATCACATTCAACATTTTGAAAAAAATACGAGAAGTTGCCAAAATTCGCAGAAAAAATCACGTACCGGAGTTCTTAAACAGTTCATAAACAGTCTCATAGATCTTTACACGAGCGTACAATTTCCTTTCGGGCGACAGTTTTTTTAATTAAAGAAATTAAGTCCAAAGCAAAATGTTTATCTTCATCTTCCAAATGCGAATCCTGTTCCACCACATCCAGTAACTTCTCAATCCTAATTTCGTTTGCCTCTTGCTTGTTCTTGAAATCATTCACTACTGAATCATCATTCCGTTTTGCCTTTTTGCCTAGTAAAGTGCGTTTAACAAAACTAATTTTTAGAAGGTAATGTTATTGAGATTTACTTTTGTTCGTGTCCCGAGAGACTGACGTGCTGACTGAACGATAGGAGGAAGAGGGAGAAATGTTTTGCGAATTCACATTCTCGTCAGACAGATTTACTATGTCTACTGCCTTCGTTGATTCCTCTTCCACGGAAATAATAGCATCGACTACCTCTTTAGTTTTTTATGTAGAAGCTGAAGGAACTATTGTGTAGTTTGATTCGGTACTACTTGTTTAAAAATAATACATTAGTAGTAAAAGATTCGTGTTATGATTATTTGTTACTCAAAATCGTCAAATGCGTCAAGGAATTGCATCGCTTCAAAAAACACCCATTTCGACTCTTTTGTCGCAGAGCTTCCGCTTGGCTCGGTTTTAGCTTCTCTTTTGCAACGATTATATGAATTTTTCAAATTTGACCAAGCAGTCTCACAAATATCTGTAATGTACAGAAGAAATAGTAACCAATTGCTTAGGAAGAACATGCAATAGAACTAAATTATTCGCATTTATTAGTCTATAAAGCAATTTATCTATAAATAATATAAAAATATTAACGTGAGTTAATACCTGTTGACAAATTCACTTCTTTGCTAATTTGCTCCCAGCAATTTTGCTTTATGTTTCTATTTTTGTGCGCTTTGTCACTACAGGTAAACAAGGGTGGAAACTCCCGCACACAATGTATAACAGCAAATTTCTGTTCGTCAGTTTTTGTGACACTTTTGTGTACTTCGACATTTTAGTGCTGCAACATGAATTGTACAAATCAGACTGAGTGAAGGCGATGTATACAAGTTTACAGGCAATATACAACAGTTCATTGATAATCTAGAACCCGGATGTTTTACAAAATAGCAAAAGAAAGCCTAACTTAATTACACTTGTGAACGTAAAGCAGTACGTGAATATTGCAGAATTTCTTAGAATTGTCACTATCAGGTTGGGTCATGGTTTATAATTAGTTTAGAGAAAGTGATGGCGGATGATGAGAAATAAAAGGGGTAACAGCAATGTGTTGAGTTTGGTTGTAATATTTTTTGGTACGTTTACATAGTTATGACTCTTTCGGCTTTGTCCCATTGTTAAAAATTGCATTCTGGCGCAAGGCCTGCAGATGTCATTTTCAAGACGGCGGGAAATGCAAAAAGTTATACTGGAAAATGAGTTTATGAAAAATAATTTTTTAATATAATATTAAAAACATTGTCATGTCTATACATACAAAGGCAAATTAGATTATAAGCGTCGAAATGTTTAGTGTTGCTAAAAAAAACAGAAAACATTTTGGAAGACAGAACTCTCTGTCTTCCGTCTTTCCGCTTCTCGCTGCTCAAGAAACTAGCCCCCGGTGAAAAATGGACACCTCCTTGTCTTTGAATATAAAAGACACCTTTCGCCTGCTGATGTGAACACACTTTCTTCGTCTTTGAGCTTACCCAGTGTTTCAGAAAACTACCCAACGGCTAAAAGGGGAGGGGTTTAGCACGTTTTCCACCACGTTTTCCGTCTTTCGTCTTAGGTGTGCACCTAGCTTTAGCTGTCGAATAAGCTGTGACAACGGAAGGTTAGTAGTGGTAAATGTGGGTAGGTGGCTGACGTGGGCTTGGCGGGTTGTCGTCGATTTTGAAATTTGAAGAGGTTTTATTTATTAAAGAAATGGCTGGATTGCAAAGCATGTTGTTTGGTTACGGGACGATTTACCTGCGAGTCCTGAAAATTCTGGAAAACGGTTAAAATAATAACAACCGTCTACCAAAGTTGATCTGCTGCTACTATTCACAAGAGGCTATTTAAAGATGCCTTCTACTGGAGTGCAAGGTTCTTAGAAACAAGAGGCCTTTTCCAGCGAGGGAACAGTTGTGCTGTGCGTCGGTTGTGCGAGGAACAGGCTGTTCCAGCGACGCCGTTCCTGGTTTTGTCCGGCACAATTGTGTCCCAGCGACAGTTCCTCGCACAGTGCGTCAAGTTGTGCGTGGAACTCAGGGAACAGCTAAAAAGTTGTTCGTCGGTTCTGTTCCTCATTTCGCTGGCGCCGGTTATTTGAAGAGCGGTTGTTGACTTCGTGGTGCCCAAGTCTTAGCGTTGATTACTTGTACTCATTTTCTTTGTGCATTCGTATTAGCGATAGCAAGACTCCCGGGCTAAATCTAACGGAAATATTCTGATATATTATACACAACTTACCCAATAATTTCAGACACGTCAATTTCGTAAATTAAGTAAAGGACAGTT
>JAHZNP010000918.1:0-32439 GCA_020615345.1 Triops cancriformis
GAACGGCTTTTTCGGTCGTTCCTTAAAATTTTAAATTTCCCGGTTTTACATAAAAAATATATCAAATAATTGATTATCGGGTTTTTCTCCCGATATAATAATCGATTTTTATATTGGAACGGAACGGTATGGAACTTCTTGAAAAACGGGCCGGAACGGAACGATGAAATTTTCCAGAGGAACGAAAAGAACACCGTTCCAGCCACGACTGCCGTTCCGGAACACTGATCGTAACCAGTGTTCTGAATCATCAAAAAAGATCCTATCACACGTAGGCGTAGTTCCATAAAAAAGTCAGATCGAAGATCAGATCGACTTTTTCAGGAAATTTACCAATCAAAATTAGACTATCTATTGGCCATAATTAGAAATTCTCCAGCTTTTCTTGCACAAGGTTTGGAGCTTCTCGATATTTTGCAAAAATGTTCCAGTGATTTAATAATATACAATATTCTACTCAGTACCACTATTATTGCTAAATAGTTTAACATAGCGTTACTTAATTGTTAGCAAGCCCTTATTAGACCGTGCACTTTAATTACAGTTTATTCATGGTTTATAGGTCCCATACCCTTCGCTTATTGCTTCTGGTACTGTTCGTTATAAGTAATAAATACCTTTTAGTTTTCAAATTATTTAGTTTAAGCATGATGGTTGTTAAGTTTATTTGTATTATTGCTTTCCACATACTGACCGGATCGGAAGAGATTCTTTCGATCCAGAACGAATCGAAAGAGGTTGAATACTGATAAAAAGTGATGAAAGGTCTGACGGGAAAAAACGGAACACTAGCGCCAAGGGCCCAAAAGCGAAATTGCAGCAATATGTGTCCCATTTTTTAAAAATCTTAATTCTAAATTTTGTACGTCAAGGATTTGGTGTACTAAAAGCAGAGGCGGACTGGCGCATGCGGCAGTTGCCGCATGCGCCGCTGCCGGAAAGCCGTTGTGGGGCTTGAGTCCTTCCAGTTCATGAGCTTTAGTTCATTAAATCTTCATAGGCTATACAGTGAACCCCCCATTTACGCAGTCTCATTTTACATTGTATCACTTTTACACGGTTACAAATCTTGGTCAAATTACTTCGCCACTAAATGCCACTTTATCTAATTGTATGAAAAAATAGACTGGTGCGAAGCAACAGACTATGCATCATGCTGTACAGCTGTTCCGAACAGCTCTATTTCGCCAGAATCGACGCAGTCAATGCGAACAGGCTGTTCGTATTGACTGCGTCGATTCTGGCGAAATTAAAACACCACTGACGCCATTGAGAACGCAAAAAGAGGAATGGGAATATCTAAACAGCTCAACAATGTATGCTATAAGGAGAAATATTTGGCCAGATTTCGTTTTAAGCTTAATAGGCGATGTAATCAATTGCAAACCATTGACACAACGTTGCTGAGGTAGTAGCACTGAGACATACATTCGGAGGTAAAGGTTTTATTGATGTAGATGCTGATATCGAAGATCTCCTGAAATCATATGATGGGGAGTTGACCGCGAGCGAACTCACTGAGTTAAAGCAAGAAGGGCACAATGAAGAAGAAGAGTAAGGGGTTATTCTCACCTAGATCATAAGGGCATAAGAGCTGCATAATTGAGGCACAAGGAACAGAAAGGTAAACAATACACTTTCCCTGGTTCCTGCTATCTCTCAACCTTCATCGACAAAAAAGTGTTGGACTAAAGAAGGGGGCTGAGCAAGTTGTCATATGGTAAACAACTTAGGTGGTAAACAACGCTTAGCTTTGTCTCCTCCTCTAGCTGACAAACGACAGCGGGTAGGCCCAGAGGAACACAAATGAAGCATAGGCATAAGCCCTTATGCTCTAAGTGAGAATAACCCCTAAGAAAATAAAACACAAGGCCCTCTCCTGTTCACTACCCAGAATATTAGAGCATCTATTGCAATGGTTCAGAGAGCCATTGATTTTATCGAAAGCGAGACTCTGACGGCAAAAGCAGCGGTCCTGAAAGCTCATATGCACTATGCGAACTAATTCTGAATAAAAGACAACGAATAGGCAGACAACAGACAATTGAGAAATATTTCCAGCCATAATGACGGTTGTCAGAAGTTTCATCTGGTGACTTGCAGCGCAATCGAAGTGGTGATTACTGTAAATTTTGAAAGCTAAGAGTTCTTAATGCTTGTGATTAATTTATATATTCGGAAATAAGTAGCAGTTACCAGAGTTGCCGCGAGCGCACTCGAATTCGAGAGCATTCGAGAGCGCGCTCGAATTTTCGCGAGCGATGAGCGCGAGTCGCTCGCTTTCACATTTTGAGAGCGCAAGCGCAGGGAAACGAGCGCAAGCTCGCGATGGTGGCGCCACCGGCCGGTAAAAATTCGTACCACTGGTATGTATTAGGTTTAGATGACCCAGGTCAGGTACAAGTATGTGACCTTTGTACGTGGCCTTGGTCAATGTTGTATATATAAGGTGAAGGAATATGAAATAAAGGAGAGTACACAACATGGCGCAGCATGTAGGAGAAGGAGAGACTGAACATCTCGGAGATAGTGGATCAATCAAAGTGGCGGTATTGCCACCAAAGTTGCATTTGCAGAGTGATAAATATGAGGATTTTAAGTTATGGGTAAAAAGATGGAAAAATTTTGTGATTGTGGCGGAACTAGAAAAGAAAACGGCTGAATATGTGGTTGCCCTATTTGAAAGTTGTCTCTCAGATGAGACGTTGAAAGTGGTGAACAACTTGGACATAAATGAGGACAATGTGTGCTCAGATGTGAACACGATCATTCAAGCGTTGGATGAATACGCCAAAGGGGAAATGAACGAAACATTAGAAAGACACAAGTTTTACACACGTAATCAAGTCGAAGGAGAAGGATTTTTAAATGCAGTATTTTTTCCGCTTGATGAAATCAAGGGTTCGGAATCGCATATTATCCCTTGCTTGTATGTTTATTTTGAAATATTTCTTGAGATCCTAGCGATCATTAAAGATTTCAGAAATGTGATTGCTAGTTAGTCCTTTAGTGGGCCCGAAAAGGAAAGGAATTCCAACAAATTTAATAAATAAAGCATTTCAATGCAAAGGAAGTTGAGTTTTTAATATGAATGCAAAATTTAATTATTTTAATAATATTGCAGATGTCCATTATTTTCGGTCTTCAAGAAAAGCGCGGAAAGGCAGGTACAGAAAGTAGACTGGGAGTAGGATATAAATGAACAAAGGAAGTTTTATTAATGAATTATGGTTACAATTGATTAATCATGAAACGTTCTGCCAACTAAGTAAGACATGGTGAGCAGCAAAAAGGATGAGAAACAATTGAAAAAGAATACTCCACCGCAGGAAAAACTAAACACTATTCTAAATTCATTTTAACTTATTTTACATTTTATTTGATAAAAATTGCATCTCTCTCTCGTATTAATATGATTATGATAATAGCAAGGAATATCGAAAGAAATGACGAGAGGAAAGTTTTTTTTACCGTAGAACGCACCCCTCTCTTTCCTATGTATTACACGGTTCATTTTACGCGGCATTTTCGTGGAACCGATCTACCGCGTAGGTGGGGGTTCACTGTACAAGATAGCAATGCACGTGGGACTCGATCGGCGCAACGCGCAAGAAAAAGTTGGCGAAGACAGCGAAAGAAAGAAGCCGAATAGGGGTTTTATCAACTAGGGTTGTTTCTTACGGTACTGTAACCTCGCCGGGGCCTACCACAGCTGACAGCTTCTCGGCAAGACTCTACTTTCAAAACTCGACAAAATGAATTGCATACGTACTGGCCCCTCTACTCCTAGGAATAGAACCGTACAAATTGATTTGCGTTTTTTCCCCATTCCATTCGGCTTTAAAACTGGAAAATTGACTCGACTTCAAAACACTCTAAATTATCAATATTTTGCAATATCCGCAAAACTATAAGGACAGGAAAAAGAAACGGAAAGTCAGAAGAAAATTTCTTATCAATTCGTCAGCGTAACGGTTGACACTAACGAACGCCCCGATTAGCCTTTTTCGTATTTTTCAAGAAAACTCAACACATTGCGCTATGAATCCAAATCGTTTATTACATAGATATCAATTCGTTTCGATCACAATAGATTAGGAGAGTAAATACCTTGAATAGGTGGACGTATACAGCGTCGTGAAGCCTTACATCGTGTCATATACTTAGAGAATACAATAACCATAAAAAATACGCACGTTTACGCCGTGCGTCAGTTAAGAGCAGCTTCTCCGCTTCAACCTATCACTTGTTAGACGTCCGTGTTCAGCAACTCCGCAATCACTGCATCCAATTGGCCCCTGAAGCGCTGCAACAAGCGCACATTCAACGGACGATTCGTGAAACCCATTTCCGACAAACGACCCAACAAACTCGAAGAAACATGCCTCTCAGCAAACCATTCCATATTCGCGTCGGACTGCGGAACAGGGGGCGGGGCTTGAGTACCAGACGTGAAAGGACTCGCTGGAGGCGGCGCAGGATATCCAAAACCCATAGGAATGGGCGGCGGGTTCATGAATTGGGTCGGCGGAGACGGGACACTCGTCGGCGGGGGCGTAGCATAGCTCGCAGACCCGTTTAGTGACGTCACAAAAGGTTGTCCCAGCTGAAAAGAGAAAACCCACGCGCCTTTAAATGTATGCAACATTTTTCTACCACTCTGTACTTGGTGAGAGTAAATACACATTACGCAGAATAATATTCCACCATTCGAACGATTAAATATCATTATAATAACTACAATTACATCATCACAATTAGAAAAAACTGCAGAAAATAAAAATGAAATAACTACGCTAATAACAATGATACAAATTATACTTATAAAAAAATAATAAAAAATTGAACACAAAAATTGATATGCGTTAAAAATATTTACATTTATATTAATAATGTTCAAATAACATCGTAAGAAACATAAAATATAATTATAATAACTATATATACATAATGATAATTAAAAAACTGCAGAACATAAAACTGAAATAACTAATAATTACATTACTAATAACAATGATAAAAATGGTAGTTACCGCAAAAGAATAAAATTAAACATAAAAGTTACAATACAGCACGTTAGAAAAAATATCTACCTTAAAAGTATTTAAATAATATATAGGATATATATTTAAATAACTTTTTTCTTTAAAATTCTGCAATGGATTGGGTTGAACGTGCAATTGTTCCAGTTTTTACCGAAGTAACGTAGCCAGCGGTCATTTGTACGCCATTAACGACCTCTCTCTGTACGGAGGAAACCAAATTCGCCGCTTCGGTGACGACGGTGTCTAAAAACGAGCCCGATTTGGGAGACGGAGTTCGGGCGGTAGGGGGCGTTGGTGCCTTGTTTGCTTGCTGAAAAGACGAAGCGCGGAAGGCGAATTGTTTCTCCAAGAGTTGTTCCTGCGGTTTCCGGTAGGGATTCCGTTGGCGCTCCAACATTTCTTCCGGAAATCCTTCCTTTTCCTGAATGCTTTCGGATTCCGACAAAGATGTTTTCTCTAAAGAATCGCTCAAAGCGTCCATGGCAGCTTGCGCGCCGTCTTCTGTCAAATTCTTCTCTTCACAACTAGTTAAGCTTGCCTCGTTCTCCGCTAGAGGCGCTGGAGGCTCGGGAATCACTTCTATCGAAGGTTCTGGCGATTCCACAACAGCATTCTTCGGTTTGTCCACCAAAATACCTTTAAAATGCATATTTCCAGATGCTTTAGAACATTTTCCAAAATTCTCACATCTCAAAAATATTAAATTGATAGAAATAATTTAAAAAATATCAAAATATAATACAAAACACTTTACTACACTTCTAAATTAAGTCAGTCTTAGAAGTCATAGAAGGTAAATTTTAGAATTTTTCTTATTAAAACATCATTAAAACGCTTTCGCGCATTTTTTAAATAATTCAGCCTTAAAATCGAAAGTAATTATAGAATAATTGTAAACATCTAATTAATAAGTGAAAAACAAGTGAAAAAAGTAAATGAAGTATGTGAAAAACACTATGAAACACTAACTTTGAAAAGCTTTTATAAAAAATTTAATTACTTTTACCTTTGAACTTCCTTTCAATATTTAACTATCTTCAATAAAATGCAACACAAAAAAATGCACTGCTCAACTTGAAAAACTTTGGCACACTCTGAAATCAATTTAACCAGAAAACAATACTACAATTTAGTAAGAAAAAACTGCAGGATACCGACTAGAAAGGTTTTAACTCTTAAAACTAAGACTACCCGAGACGACTGTAAATAATCCCTCCCCCCCAGAAAAACTCAAGCGAATTTGCAAAACTGTTTCAAATAACGGAGACGTACATGTTAATTGGCTCGATGTCATATTTCCGGTTTGGAACCACGCCTCGAGAGCTTCCGACTCGTCTTGAGACGATTCATTGTTATCCAAATCATCGAGCGAGACGACTTTGCTGTTCACGCGAACACAATCTGTTCCCGTACCCCGAAAAAATTATAAATTTCGAGCCAAACAATCTTCTAGTCGCTCAATTACCGTTCGACGACGGTTGGGAAACGACTTCGAACTCGCTGTCTGAGGCGTACCACCCAGTGGGCGGAGCTTCGTCCTTCCCTTCTGGCAACGGAGTCACCGCGGAAGGCGCCACTTCACTTGCGCTCGAATCACTTCTCAAGTTGACAATAGTCGGACTGGTGACAGGGAAAGTCGGTATTTTGTTCGCCATGGGTTCCAAATGTTTCTGGAGCCGTTTTTCATATTTTTCCCATTTTTTGCGCGATTTGTGCTCGTATTTTTCCATGGCCGCGTTCTGTTTTTCCAAATGACGCATTAATTTTGTGGCCACCTTTTTCTCCTTGCTTTCGAAAGCCTCTTTTCCCTTCTTTTTGGGGGATTTCTCTTCCGAAGAGATCGGACTGGCGTCGCTGGAAATCGAGGGCGGCGCCATGGGTTTGGTTTTCAACTTTTCGGTACTTTTTTTCGGTTGGCAAATCTGTGACACTTCCGTCAAATGGTTGTTCAGCATAATTCTGACTGTGTAAGCGATCCGCGCTGTCACTTCCGCTGTTACTTCCTTTTTGAACTACAGATACATTTTCAAAAGGAATTATTTCAGTTTTTTTCGAATTATTGCACAATATAACTAAATTAAATGGTTACTTTCTCCATAAACTCCTCAAAATCGGCTTTTCTTAAGAATTCTTCTTCTGTCCTTTCATTTCCCTGGCGCTCGGGGGAGATTTTCACAAAATCGCCATCCGTGTCAGGTTTCGGCGAAGTGACTTCATTTTCGTCCATTTCCAAAAGCCTCTAAATTAATTCATTATTTTAACTGATTCTTTCAAAACAGAAAAGGTTATTACTTGGATGACCGGACCATTACGGTGCATTACCTTGTCTGTTTAATATTTGGTTTAACACTATTGACGACCAGCACACAACAGATTGGTTTCCTTATCACTGCTATCGTTGATACTACGTCGTAGGGAAAACATTGGGCCAGTTGCGCACGGCTGGGCCTCCCGCGTTGGTTTGGCTCGGGTTCCTATGACACATCGTGCGGGCTGGGTTTTCAATTACGCAAAGGGGATTTTTCTGACTTTTACTTTTAATTAGTAGGAAAAGTGCCACTCATAAATTTACTTCAAAATTTAAATTATTTAAAGAAAAAGTTGGTTCGTTTAGGGTACTTAAATGTTTTACATAAATTGCTAGAAATGTACAATATATCCCGGCTCACCTGTAGGCTAGAATAGCCTGTCTTGAAGCCTAAACCGCAAGAAACGTCTATTGAAACTGTTAAGGTGCTCAACGCTACGCTGTTAATGAAAATTTTATCTTCAAATATATTGAAAGTAACCTTCTTTATGGTAAATTTTCTAAAAGCTGGGCAATTTTACGTTTTAAAGAATCTGCAATTTGGTTCAGCCTTCGGTCCTCCCGTCCTTGAGTATTGACGGCTTTTCAGGATGAAACCGCAAAAATTGTCTAGTCAGTCAATTAGTCTATCAGACATAAGCTTTCTGAACTTTTGTGATATGTCTTCCAATCCTGTGTTGTGCTGGTTTCATTCAGCATACAAATAAATTGCCAGCAAAGAGCAGATGCTCACGCTAGATTAAATTAAAAAAAGCTTTCTGAATAAACTTGCTAAGTTTATTAAATCTTTACCAAACTTACAAAGTTGCCCAAACTTACTAAGCTTCACTAAACTTTTACCAAACTTACTGAGTTTTACTGAACGTACTATGTTTTACTAAACTTCCTAAGTTTTACTAAATTTCCTAAGTTTTACTAAATTTCCTCAGTTTTACTAAATTTCCTAAGTTTTACTAAAATTCCTAACTTTTATAAAACTTCCTAATTTTTTTCCTTTTCAAAAGGGTATTCTTTCAACCCCAGCAGCCGGTCTCTCGCTTCCCATTGGTCGAAGCGGTCCGACGGCCATTGTGGTGGGTGGCCGGAATTAGGAAAGGCCAGAAGGTGGGGCCAAAAAGGCGTAGACGTCAAATTACCACCAGCAAGCCTTAGGGCGGTGGACACAGGCAAAGCCGGGGCTCGAGAACTGTCAAAATTTGTGTGTTTTTCCTTCCCAAAGTTTGGTATCTGCTCCATTTGTGTATCAGGAACGTGTTGTAGTAGTTTTTGCCAACTTATTTTCCTGTTTACGAAGGTAATTATACCTAAGAAGCATGGCAGGACGTATGCCAGCCTGTGTCATTGACGTGGGAACAGGGTAAGTGCTTTCATTATCTGTTATTCACTTAGCCAAGGAGGCTAACACCCAGGCAAGTACTCGAGAAGGAATTTTAAACTAATTCTGTGTCTGTTTAGGTACACGAAATTGGGATTTGCGGGGAATAAAGAACCGCAGTACATTATCCCTTCAGCCATTGCCATTAAAGAAACTGCCAAAGTGGGAGATCAAGCCTCGAGAAGACTGGGCAAAGGCGTGGAAGACTTGGATTTCTTTATTGGAGATGAAGCCTTAGATGCCACTGGTTATGCTGTCAAAGTAAAACGCTTTTAAAACGATTTTTTATCGAAATTACACGTTATCGAATTTACACGAAATCACCGACACTTAATCAGTAATGTTGTTGGTAGAAAGCCATTCAAAAGATGTGTATTCAGGTCAAACTCGAAACATTATTTTTTTTAGAAGGACTATGTTAGAGAAATATACAACAAGCTATAAATAGGGATTTATAATATATAGGAATATACGATAGTACTGTAGGAATGCAAAATAATTCCAGAAAGTTAAGTTATAATATAAACGCTCTCATGACAAGTTTTGTAATGCACTAAACTACTTCAATAAATGCTGTGTTCGTTTTCTAGGCGATCGAATTATATTTTTTCTCTCGACCATTCCAACACAATGTAATAACGAACATGATCGTTCAAATGCAACACATAAGACGGTACTTTATTGAAAGTATGTACATATTTGCTACGTCGAAGGCAAACTTTCAACCGATTAAAGGGGTACACTTTGCCTCAACAAACTTCACCTTATTACCTGGAATTTTATATTACCTTATTACTGGGAACTAAATGGAAAAAATTTCTTAACATTCATAGAACTATTTAAGGAGATTGAGACTCTTATTTTGTTTTGCGTGTTGCGTTTCATGAAACATGTTCATTGTTAAATTAACTTAATTATTAAAATATGTCTGAATGATAAAAAATACGATGTAAATAAAGATATTTTAAAACTATTTATGTTAAAACATTTCATAACGTTTATATTATGGTTATTTTCCCCGCTTCTTTTGCGTTCCAACAGCATTTTGGAATATAGCCTTTTGTAAATAAAAAAATAGTTTATAAAGAAATAGTCACAATATAACGAATCACAGCACTTCAGGTCGTTTTGGCACGCCCTGAACTCGAGAAGCCGGTCGTTTTGCATGAGATCGTTTTTTGACCTCAACGCAAAAGATCTATATCGTCATTTCTGTTCATTGAAAGGTTTTGAAAGTCAACTAGTTCTATCTCGAGGTGTTGAAATTAAAGTTCGGGTCAATTCCAGCTAATGCGTTCATGCGATAAATCGCTTATGATCTTAAACCTCGAAAGCAAATCCAATTCAAATGTGTTAAATATTACTGAACTGTGTGTAAACCTCGCTTGGACGGTCGTTTTAAAGGATTTTTGCTTTATTTACCTGCAGTATCCAGTAAGACATGGTTTAGTCGAAGACTGGGACCTTATGGAAAGATTCTTTGAACAATGTATCTTCAAGTACTTACGCGCTGAACCCGAAGACCACTACTTCCTGCTCACCGAACCGCCCCTCAACACTCCAGAAAACAGGGAATATACAGCAGGTGGGTTTTGAAAGCGGAATAACCAACCAAGCAGTCGTAATTGACTTGGTTCATAGAAATTGAAGCTTTAAAGGAGAGAAACATTTTTTTAAATCTTAAAAAAAAAATCCTAACTCGATGCGAGCGTTGCGTTTTGTCCTTCGCGTTCAATGCAAAGATGTCGACGAATACACGTTTAACGATTAATATTTAAAGTACCCGGATTGTATTGCACATTGCTGCGTACAAAACAGCGACAACGCGTCCTGTTGTATGAAACAAATATATTTGCATTTATGTACATAAAAAGAGTCATAAAATGTTCATTTATTAGAGAAACATCTGGCTATGAAAATATTAATAAGAATGTTTTGTCTTAGAAATCATGTTTGAATCCTTTAACGTACCCGGATTGTATATTGCTGTGCAAGCGGTATTGGCCTTGGCAGCGTCGTGGACGTCGAGACAAGTTGGCGAACGAACTTTGACAGGAATTGTGATTGATAGTGGTGACGGCGTGACTCACGTGATCCCTGTGGTAAATCTCCATTTTCTTACACTTTATACGCGCTTCACCCTCATTCACACTTGCTTTCATTCAATTGGTGATTAACCATCAAAATCAATCAAGCGCTCACGTCGATTAAGAGAGTTCATTGACTAATTTACTCCTGGCTCTGATTTACAAGTCAGTGTTGCGTGATACGAAAAAAAGAATAACTCTTCATTGCAATTTTCGTTTGTTACAATTACGATTAAAGATACATTTCAGTTATATTTGAAACAATGCTTATTGCGATTACTTGACTGTCATTCTGGTCATTAAAAGTAAACACTAGGAAGATAATTATTATTTCAAAAGTAAAACAACTAGAAATGAAGAATCACAAATAGTGATTGCATAACACTACTGGATGCAAAGTTACTAATCAGTTGCTTTTCATTCTTGATGGATAATTGCAACTCCAGTGACTCAGCGTCGAACAAGGCATTGCTCGCTTTATTCCACGATTTGTCTCACTTTCCTGACACCGTAAGATTCCATTCTCAATTCAGCCATGCAGATCGCTCCTTCTATTTTCATTGTTGTTACCTTCTTTAATCTATTTAGCCTTAATTAGTTTCTTACAACGATAGAGTCCTCAACAAGTAAAGCAATTAATTATTGCAATTATTTTTGAGCAAAAACGAAGAATTTATGACTATTTAACGGTACTCAATAAATAATCAATGAGTACTCAAACGAAGAAAAATAATTAGAAAAATAATAAATTATTGTAATTATTTTTGTTGTTGTTGAGCCAAAGGAAATTTTATTACGATTTTAACGGGCCGATTGTTTTTACTAGGCTGAAGGTTACGTGATCGGCAGTTGTATCAAACATATCCCCATCGCGGGCCGCAATATCACATATTTTATCCAGTCGCTCTTGCGTGAACGTGAAGTGGGCATTCCGCCGGAGCAGTCGCTGGAAACGGCCAAAGCGGTCAAAGAACGCTATTCCTACATTTGCCCTGATATCGCCAAGGAATTCTCCAAGTACGACAGCGAACCCGCCAAGTGGATGAAGCGACACGAAAGTGTCAACGCCGTCACCAAACAGCCCTTCGCCTTCGATGTCGGTTATGAACGTTTCTTGGGACCGGAAATTTTCTTTCATCCGGAGGTATACAATCTTCTTTGGGTTCTCCCTGAAAAGCTTCACTTTTCTTTTCTTAGTAATTTTCTTACGTGGAAAAAGTTAAACACCAAAAAAATACACAGGAAAAATAATTACAATTAAAATTTCTGAAGTGGGGAAATAACGTTAAAATATCAAAATACTAGAACGGTAAAAAGAAGATACCAAGTAATACGTTAAAAAATTATCTTTTAACAGTGAAACAAATACGCTAAAACAAATATCACCAGTTTTTTTAAAAAAACTAGAAAATGGTAAAAGTGGCAAATCAGGTAATTGAAAGAATTTAACAAATTACACTTCTGAGTTACAATTAAAACTCTAAAACTGGAGAAATAATGTTAATATGTCAGAACACTAGAACGTTTAAAAAGGTTATAAGTTGAGAAAATGGTAAAAGTTGCTAATCAGAAAGTTGAAAAGAATTTCAACAATTTAGACTTTTAAGTTACAAATAAAACACTCAAACTGGAGAAATAACGTTACTATGTCAGAATACTAGAACGTTAAAAAGATTCTAACATGTTCGAAAACTGATCCTTAACAGTAACAAAATACGATAAAACAAATACCACCAGTTTAGAAAGAAAAAAAAAGTAGAAAATGGTAAAAGTCAAAATTCATATTAAAAAAATTAAGGGATGAAAAGGTCGTAATAATGAATGAGTACTATGAGAAGGGTTATAAAGAAGCTAATAATCGCTTTCGGTTTGACTTTAGTTTGCCAATCCCGATTTCACCACGCCCATCTCCGAGATTGTCGACACAGTCATTCAAAACTGCCCCATTGACGTCCGGCGACCGCTTTACAAGAATATTGTGCTTTCGGGTGGTTCGACCATGTTCCGCGATTTCGGCCGCAGATTACAACGAGACATTAAGCGCGTTGTGGATGCGCGTTTGAAGATTAGCGAACAATTAAGTGGAGGAAGACTAACGGTAACTTAATTCGTTCATGTTAACTCCATATATTATTCGTTTTTTAGCCTACAGTGTATCATTCAGCCAAACGTTTTTCAAACCAATATTTCCCGTTAACGAGTTTGTTGTGCGTAAATCCAAAGCTTTGGCCAACCTTGACCATAAAAAAAGAGTATGCCCTAATGGAGTACAGCTTGCTCCTTTTACCAGTATTTATTTTTCCTTGGGTCCATTTTATGCCTGGTCACTTTTAGGGGATATCTAACGTTGTTACAGCGCAAAATACTACCTTATTTAAGTGAACTTAACTTAGTGTAACCAACCTAATATAATCTCAAATAATGTAACCTGAAGTGAAGCTATCGTAACGCGATAATTGTGTAGCAATTTTTTTATTGAAGATTAGCGAACAGTGAAGCAGAGAAAGGCCAGTTCATTAATGCTAAATTAATCTATAGATTAATTTCTAGCTTAGTGTCGTACATAATTACATTTTTAAGAAAATTTGACCCCATAACTGGAGTCATAATACTATAAAATTCCGCATACTTTGGTTGGACGGTGGCCATAAAAAGGGAGTACGCCCTTACTGTGTTTGGCATGTCCGTGTACCATTTGTTGTTTTTATAATGACCAAAAAAGAACGTACCTCCTGATCCGTTGCTGCTGTACTTCATATAGTTTTTATTTATTCGTTCAAGATTAGCAAGTAATTAAGGGGAAGAAGACTAATGGAACTAAGTTAATTAACGCTTATCTTTGGGAACCAGTTTCATTTTAAAATTCGTAGACACATACAGCACTGTACACGGTAGTCCCTCAGTTTACACGACCTCCATTACGCGAACTCACATTTACGTGGTGAAGAAGTGCTGAATCTTCAGTAATCATTATTTTAACTTTTTACGGTTATGCTTTATTTTATTTGTTTTATAAAAGAGACTTGTAGCTAACAATGGAACATTTAGTGGCTAATTATATTTGGCGAACAAAGTAAACGTTTCGAGGATACGGAACATTCGTCCCACACACGCAAAGCATGGTTCGACTCAAGCAGCTTCCATTAATATGGTTTTATTAATTTCATTTATGTGTAGTACATAATATTTTTAGTTTGTTTTTAGTGAATATTTTTAGTATATTTTTTAAGAGTACTGTATTTCTAGTTTATTTGAAAAAAGTATTTTATTTTCATTTTTTTATTTGATTCGTTTAACGGATTAACCGCGAAAAGGGGTGGGAATTACTGTACATACCATTTTTCATCATTAGTGAGGTCGTAAGTTTGAAGATACGCGCTGTTGCTCAACGTTGGCCATAAAAAAAGGGTATGACCCAAGGGATTATACACTGTTTTCGTACCAGTTTTTGTTGAACAACTTTCGCATACCTGCAGACTTGGCTCGTCTATTTTAATATTTTGTTTTCTTTTTTATCTCACAGCCCAAGCCGATTGACGTACAAGTGGTATCACATCATATGCAACGTTACGCTGTCTGGTTTGGCGGCAGTTTATTAGCATCGACGGTAATTTCCTTTAGCTAAAATTGGAATTTGCAATTAACTGTGATTTGAACGTTTCCGTGCAGCCCGAGTTTTATCAAGTGTGCCATACCAAAGCCGCATACGAAGAATACGGACCCAGTATTTGCAGACATAATCCTGTCTTCGGCACAATGACCTAAGGAATGGACCCCAAATCCTCTCTTGCCCTCGGGGAATATAGCCGTACGTACAGTAAACCCCCAACCAACAAATCCGTTAAAAATAAAAGAACCAGTTTCCGTCATCAACAATATCCGGATCCTCCCTTGAACTGTGTTATCACAAGCACATGCTGGGGAGCGAAGAAAACAAAAATCTCCTTACTCCTTTAAAATTGCAATTTTTGGCCTAAAGTTTCTTACCACTCTTTCTTCCGATTTTTTGAGAGGGAAAAAAATACCGTGAAAAGAGCTCACATGATTGATATGAGAGCTCACATGATATATGTCTTCCTGTCCCTTTCTCTTTCACTAGCATTCGGTCAAAAAAGAAGTAAATGACATAGGGATGATCCTAGTTGGGGGTAGAAGCGGGAAGAATTACCCTCTGGTGGGGGGTGGCTCAAACTAAAACTTTTCCGTTGTATGATTCACGTTTCTTTTGCGAAAACAAAAGTTTTCTGACTTCTTTTTCCGGGCGTACCATCTCTTTTCGCGCATATGTGACTTCTCCAGGTAATTCGTCAGGCTGAATGCGTTGCGTAATAGAAAAGGTAATTAATATAACCACGCCCTTGGAGTTGAGCTGAATATTCGCCAGACAAAATTAAATAAATAGATAAGAAAGAAACTAATTAAAAGTGGAGCTGGATGTTGGGGGTGAAAATTGGGGCGAGAAGGGTGAAACAAAGAAGGGATTTATTAAACAAAGTGCCTGTTTTTTGTGTTTTGGCAAAAAAATCAGTTTTTAAAACGTTGAAAAACGCTGTCGGTTTTAATGGCGATCAGAATAATGAAGCTTCCGGTGCCCTTTTTTAATTATTTCCTTTTTTTGTCTCTTCGAGGGGGAATAGGATGATTAAGCAAGAAAGACCGCGTTCGCGGAAGCTTGATTGGCTAAGTGAGTGTTAAGGGATAAAATTAGCCTCAGGCGAAACAGTTTTTTTAAATGGAACTATGCCAATAAACCGGAAATAAGGGGCGGGGCTTGTTCGTAACATGGGGAAGGGGGATATGTGGTGCAAAAAGTTTGTGTGGGAGACATTCGAGTCATTCCTCTCCTTTCTATTTTTATTTTAATTTGTTGTACTAATGATTTTCCCCCTGAGGATTGTAATTTTTTTCATTTTGTTAAGTATAAATACGAATTGTAATAAGATTTCTTGTGTTCTTTCTGCCCCTCTGTAGTTTTCCCTTTTGTGAATGATTTAGTCGGGAAATTTTCTTCCAACAAGGCTGTTAAAACATTGGAGTGTGTTTTGTTGAAAGATTGTGGTTTGATTGAATGCAAAAAGAGAAACCTGTTTTCGCCCTTTTGATTCTTTTTGTAAAACCGCATGTTGCGCTAGGTAGTAAAAATTAAACTTGATTCTACGGAACACTTGGAACTTGATTCTGTTTTAAAAGCGTTAATTGAAGTGGAACGCGGAATTGACCTTGGCGTCATCGCCTTGCGCGGGTTAGAGGTAGTATTCTAACACGGGAACCTCGTATTACGCGGCGTCTGTGTACGGCCAGATTTTTTTTGCAAAAATCTTTTACTCTTAAAAAAACAGTATAATACATCTATATCTTACTAAAAAAAGTATAACTGTCGTGGTGCAGAAAATACCGTCGGTATACGGAGAAAAAAAGGCAGGTTCTACCGAGATTTGAACTCGGATCGCTGGATTCAAAGTCCAGAGTGCTAACCATTACACCATAGAACCTGAGTAACATATACACCACGATGGTTTAAATACCGCTTTAGAGAAGAAAATACCCGCAAGCAGCACGCTAGCTGCCACCTACTGGCAGCTCAGTCTCCTACACACAGCGGCTTCTACCCAAGCGTGGGGTAGGTTCGTGCGCGCAGGAATGCTAGTCAGTTCAGTCTGAGCTGCGACGCCGTAGAGTGTAAGGCCAGCAGCGTAGTGGAAGAAGTGGCTAGTTTGTGGGATTTATGTTGTGAGGTGCGTCAACTGTTGGCTGGTGTGACTACAACCATCAGCTTATCTATCCACAATCACTGTTATCGCTGGTGTGGACGCGCAAACAATCCAAGTGCGTATTCCGGAGGTCAAACCTTTTGCCGGAGCGTTGTTTTGGCGTTTGCCCTCGCTCGCTCTCTGTTCTCGGTGGCGCGTTTTTCGTTGGCTCGTCGGCTACCACCCAAAAAGAATTCCCCACCGAACGCTTTTGTTGTGGCGTTTCAGTTCTAACCGTGAACTCAGTAGAACTTTTGGCACGATCCGTTCCAAAGTTCGCTCAATTTTCTTCCCATGTACTTTCTTTTTTGTGTGTTCGTGTGTTTCGTTCGGGAATTAACAGCTTTTCCTCTTGGATAAGTGCCATACATTCTACCATTTATCGAACCAGGACTCAAAAGAAGGTAAAAACCCCACCAGACGTTCTTGCTTCCACCTTAAACACGGAGAAACAGTCAAGCAAGGGGTAAATAGCACTACCTCCGTAAATCGATATTGTTTTGGTAGCGAATATAACCTGACGAAGGTTTGCGATCGATCAGCAGAACCGTGATCTCAATGTCAAGCAGAAAAAGAACGAAAATCGGATAACGGAGGTTCTCATCACCATGGATTATCGATTTAGAGAGTTATTGGGACGGTCTTACAGAAAGATGGAAACGATTGGTAGTGAAATGCATCCATTTTAGTTTAATTTTGAGCTATAGATGGGGAATACGGAAGGTTGACTAGGTGTGAACGCGGCCTTAATTGTGACCTATCCATGGCTTGGAGCATTAGTACACTCTCAAAGTATGAAATATGGACAAAGTTGAAGCCTTGCCGTTTTTACGCAGTGTGAACGGTGCCTTAAGTAGGTTCAGGCAAAGGTACCGATGTTTGTAGTGTTAGTGTGAACATAGGTAGCGGATTTTTTCTCAATGCTTGCATCAACACTTTTAACACGGTGTGAATGCCACCTTAAAACTATATTTGTGTAAAAGTCCCTATGTTTACAGTGTTTGTTTGAACAGCGCCTTAAATAGGGATATTTACCAATGCTGGCATCGATTAAGCGCATTTAAAAGCGTGTTAGCCAAAAAAATCGCAAGTCGGGGAATCGAACCCGCGTCTCCGGCGTGCGAGTCAAGCGTTGTAACCGTTCGGCTGAAAATTCGCGAAGCGCATGAACAAGGCCGTAAGCTACAGATAGCTGGTTGATGACGTCACAGTGTACAAGTTGCGCACTATTGGTTGAGTCGCGAATTTTTGAACGAGTATATTTGTGTCTTCCACAGGCTTTGGGGCGCAACAACAGGATCTGTGTCTTACGCCTACGATTTTCAATAAAAAAAAATATGGCGAAAGGTGAGAGTGATGTCACCGGATATCCACACCGGCATCCATGACTCATCCCTGGTCCTGCGTTTGATAAATACTCCCAGTTGCGTTGCGTACGGAAGACGGGAAGGGAAGGAGAACGTTGCGTTGCATACAACGTGGGCAAATGGTGATTGAAGTCCCAACGGAAAGTCAGTGTTATTTTCTGAGAAGATCCCATTTCACGCCGTTTTTAGCGTCTCAAGTGGTGCTGTGTTGACGTAAACGGATAAATCGCCAGTGATTCATTTGAGTTTCCCGGAGAAAAGGGGAAGAAACGACAGAAAACAGTACCAAAATGGATATCTTACCAAGTGGCAATATTTTTCGTGAACTCCAAGTAGTTCACGACACGGGATTTTTCTCCTCCACCGCGTCGTTGGAAGATCACTGGGAACAGGTAAGGCGCTTTGACCTTTTCGGGATTTTCTCACCATTTTAGGTGTGACAATGAGGGTTCCCGGCGAAAACGAGGTGTTTTTAACAAGTTATTGGGAGCGTAAATTGTTTGAGTTCATTCAGGGGTGGTCACACTATTTAAAAGCGTCCTATTTTACGAAGATGCTTTCTCGTTTAGAAGTTTCAATCGCTATTTTAAAACTGAAATATACAGAAAAACTACAATTTTTTATTAAAATTTTACTAGAAAACTATTGTTTAGTTAGATTCACTGGAAAACTACACATTTAACTAAAATTTACTGAAAACTATATTTTTTACATTAAAATATACTGACAAATATTCTTTTCATTAAACACTATGTTTTTCATTAAAATAAAATTTCGTTACTGAAAAACCATTTTTCTTAAATTAAAATTTACTGATAACTATATTTTTGACATTAAAAACTATTTTAAAAGTACCTTCGTGTACAGTTTATTAGCACAGTTAAACTAATTATAATATTTAGGGTCGTATACCGGTTAAGCGAATTAGACTGCGTTAATTGATACGTAACGAGTATGGCTGAAACTCGGGCATGTTCGAAAATAGCATATTAATTTTTGTTCCTTTTGAAAACTTGCTACGAGTTAAATAAGAAATTCTTCGGTAGGTTGCGCAAAAACGTTCTTATAGCATAGAGGGAACTATTGAAGTTACACATATTTCAGATTGTGACGTGTTCTATTCAATACCTTCGCAATCACAAGAATGTGGGACGCTCTAATGATGAAACTCCGCACTGTTATACTCGTTTAGTATAAACGTATGTATTTTAGATAAGAAATTCTCTAGAGAAATGCCCGAAAACAAAATTTATCCGAGCATTGGGGGGGATTAGGGCAGGTCACACCAATTCAAAATTGTCCAAGGTCAATGGCACTTTTTACCTTTTGTGTTCATAAAAATGTGGGACGAGCTAGTGGAAAAGAGGCGTATGGCCGTACCTGTTAAATAAGGACAGCGGGAATGGTAGGCCTTCGATGTTCCCATACAATTCGCTGAGAAAACACCTCTCCCTGTCTTCCCTCTTGTATTCACCTTTTGTGTAAATTTTTACCTTCCCAAGCTTGACAGTCCGACCAGGAAACGCACATATGTAATACGTGTAACACATCCAGTCAGTCAAAGGCGAAAAGGAACGTTTCTCCTATGAAACTGGGCTTTGCCTACCTGTTTCCAGTGCGGAGTAGTAGTATTATTCTTCAACTTCCTTTTTTCCCCTGCCTTTCGGCTGGTTGGGGGCAAAAACGGCCCCAGGGCCAAATTCCATTGATGTGGCGGGATAAAAACTGGCCCCGGACTTGTTTTACGCGGGGTTGGTTAAAATATTATAAATTACCGGTTTTCTGTGACATTCTTTTGAGTGTATTTTCATCCTTTTTAGTGTTCTTACTTCAGTTTCCATTTATTAGTGTTACAGTAATTTATTTCCAATTTCTTTTGTTTACGTTTCGTGTTTTAATTTTTCGCGTTTTAAACGTAATTTTAAATTATATGTTAAGTAAATTGCTGGTTTGGTTGTTGGGTCAGGTGTTGCAAGCGGATTAGTCAAGATTTCCAAGATGGCGATGGATAGAATTGAGAAAGAACTTTTTTCCCTTTTCAACTGGACAAATCTAGTTTTGGAAAGATGGAGATAGGAATGAGAGGGAAACTTTATGCTAATTTCGTTTGATGTGGAAACCTGAAGCAGAGGTCGAGTTTTTTGAGAGGTAAAGCATGTTCTGGCGGCCATTTTGAATGTAATGCGCTATTGAAGGGTGTAAAAAGAGAGTGGGAAAGGTTCGGGGATGCAATTGACGGGATTACGGGGTGGAAAAGGAGGGTTGTCGAAAAACGGTTTGGTGATGTATGGGGAAGATGACCGTGACAGACTAAAGGCCTAATGGTATTAGCGCGGGAGGAGGAAAAAGACGAGACAGAAGGATAAATGTTTGACAAGGGTAAAAGAATTTGAAGGGGACTATGGTATGCGGGTCTAGTGACGAAAGGGGGACTAGTTGGCACAGGATTAACGAATGTGTCCTAGTGTGCCAAAAGTAGACAAGCTTTTTAGACGAATACAAATTGGTTGTTGTGCCGGCAGGGACGTTCTAACAATAAGGAATTGTGCGGGTTGAACTGAGAAACGTGGATAATGAAGAGTATGGGAGGTAGGGTGAAGGATGAGGTGGATAAGTTGCAGCGCGTCTGTGACTTTGTTTTCAGTTGTCGGTAAACAGAAGCGGCGACTGTCTGAGCGGGAGACGGATTTAAGCGGTTACCAAGGTAATTGGGCTGCGCGGACGGATTTAAACGTAAACATGACCGGGAAACGTTTGAAAATCAGGCGAATCGGTAGAAAGTGCTCAAGTTTTGATTCTTAAAGCGTTTCTAAGTTGCTTATGCAGTAAAGTATTAAAAGCTAAAGCTACAGTTAAGATGCATTAGAATAAGATAGACAGAAACCAAGATGACCAGGATAAACAAGGATATCATTAGGTAATTCAGTAGCGATAAAGTTTGCGAGCCCGAAACCGCATACTCGGTTTCGCGTACAGTTTACGTTTTCCTCGGTTCCGGGCGCTGCGACTGTTAGAAACGAAAAGGTTCGAAACGCTGTTAGCCTCCAAAAGTGGGTGATTTTCGGTGCAAATTTGATCTCTTCGCGTTTTAAAAACTGTTTAGGTGCCCCGTAAATACAGAACAAGAAGTAAACCTGTAAACATACATGTTTACGTGCCTGAGAAATTCGAGAAAATACCTAAACAGTTTACTTAACCTCAACTCAGACCAAACCCAGCGGCGTTACCTGAGCTCCCTGATACGGAAAGTATTAACGAAACAGATAAAACCGTTTGAGAATGTACAGTACGTAGGCGAAGATCAAAGTACTGTGTAACTTTGTCTTATCTTTTTTTATCACAGTTTCCAGCGATTGGGGCGCCCCCTATCTTTAAAACATGTCTTGTGTGTGTGTTGTGACTCACATACGACCAAAACATACATGATCTCATGACCAAAAGATCTCCCAAATCTCAAACCATCTTTTTTTCAACAATCCCGAATAACCTTTCGCCCGAATCACACGAAACGTTCGCGGTTTGCATGCAGCCTTTGCCCGCCCCCATTCCTTCCAGTCCAATGAACTTCAGTAAAAACGCAGATTGCGAGCTATTGAATGTTTGATGGAATTCCCGGAAGGAAAAATTGAACCTGAAGTCCGAGGTAGGGTTCAAACTTCACCCAGAGGGGTTGGAGAGGGTTGAATCGGTTAAATTTAGCAACAAAAATGGCGGGGTTCGGGGAAAAGGAGTCAAAACCCCTGAAAAACGCCAAGAAAACGGTTTGTGGGGGGTAAACTATGCCTATTGTTGTTTCAGGGGCTGAAAACCCGTCTCCCGTAGCGTCAGGAAGGGTGCAACTCGGTTGGCTTAGTGTTTCTGTGGGCCTTTTGTGGGAAGATTCCTCATTTGCATATGAAAGACGCGCAATTTAAAATGTCTTCTCGTGCCTTCTCCAATCCGGAACGTTAATTAAGGAGCGTGAAGACACTAGGGCGGATGTTTTCACAGACACGTGCGAAAAGGGTGTGGTGGGATGAGCCACGCCTACTTTTTATGAACGTTTTCCCTTAATTAGAACATTTTTTCGGGGCGAAAGACGAAAAGGAAAAAAGGGCCACCGTCTCTAGAGGGCGTTTTGTGCGTTAATGACTCTCGAAACTCTTTGGAATCTTTAAGGAGGTTTAAAAAGGGTTAGTCAAGCACAGCAATTAAGATTGTCGACGTTCGTCTCTTGTTTTGTCTTATTGTTTAATCTTTTTGTTTCGACGAAATTGTGGAAGCATTTGAATATCGATCGTCGATGGCGAGGAGGGTGGCTGGAGAGGGGTTAAAAGTTGTGGGGAGAATCAATTGTTTTATTTGCGGAGTTAAGGGTGATTCACGTGACGTTGGCGTGTTGTAGGGGAGGAAATTGTATTTAGTTTCCCTGGAATTTGTTTCATTTTGCGGCTTGTGCACTTTTAACATTTGGATTTTTGCCTTGGTCATCGATTGGAAAAATTAAACAGATGTATTTTTTAGGGCAAAGTGATTTTTATGGGGAGTTTTTAAGCGTTGAAGCATTTTAGAGAAAACCTAAACGTTTCTGTGTGATTCTCACGTTTTGCGCATTTTCGTTAGTTATGCAGAAATTCGAGTAGAAAAGTAACGGTTACTTGTGTGCGAAACACTGGTTGTATTGCAATTTTATTTGCAATACTTGATTTTTTTACAATTTTCTTTCCTTCTATGAGAAATAAGCGTATTTTGAGCTGTTCAGTTAATCAATTGCCTAACTTGTCCTAAATTCTACTATTTCCGTTTCTAGAAATTCTACAAATTCTACAATTTTTAATTCTACAAATTACATAATGCTACAAAATCTGCAATCCTGTAAATTCTCAGAAATTATTAAGTCATTGAGCATTGTTGGGGAATTTGGGATACTTAAATTAGAGTATTTGGGATATTTAAATTACAAGTATTTGGGATATATAAATTAGAGTATTTAAAATATTTAAATTACAGTATTTAAAATGTTAAAATTACTTTCGTGTAGTATATGCAATATTTGGATATTTTTGAAATATTTTGTTGTAAAAACCGTGGGAAATTTTTTATAAATAACGGACTTTTGGCAGGGAGCCAAGGCGAGGACTATTTAGGTCCCCGCTGTTTGCAATCCCACTTGAAACTTGCTTTATTTCTTTGTTTATTCGTTTTGGGAAAAAGGATCTGAAAGTGTAAATTTTCTAGGGAACGAAGCAAGGGGATGAGAAGGTTACGAGAGGTTATGGGAACGTAAGGGATTCTTCACTCGTATAGTAAGATCTCCATAAAAGGCAAAAGCAGGCTACTTGAGTGTAGAAAAAGAAGTATGAATGATAAGAGACAGGAAAAAAACAGTTTTTTTACGTTTTTCTTTTTGGAGGTGAAGAATAAGATGAAGAGTAATAAATTAGGCTCGTTGAACCGTTTAAAAACGAGAGTGTCAAGTTGGCCCGTCATCAAAGGCCAATTTGGGTTTGTGTGTTGGAGGAAAGACATTTTTTCTTTTCTTTCTTTTCAAAAGGAGAATTTTCAAGTGGGCGGAACGAAAGAAAGTTTTTGAGTGTGAGCATGGCGGTGAGCTTTTTAAGGCTTTTTTTTCTCAAGAGTTGGTCAGAAAGGAGCGTAAGCAGGGGAAAAAAAGTGGAGGAATTGGCGCGGCGCCGGTGACGCGAAGGCGCCAGCAGGCGGAGAACGGCATGGCTGAGTCCCCGCCACAATCAATGAACCGTCTGCCCGGACAAGCCGAACGGGCTGGACTGGCGTGCAGCACAGTCTAAAGGCGAAGGGAATCCGCCAGCGGGAGAAGCGCAGGCAGCGTGAAGGTTGAGACCCGCCGAACGTTTTCGCGAGGGAGGCACCGGAGAGTGGGAGTTGTGGGGGAGGCAGGCGGCTGGGGGAGACTGGCAGACAGTCCATAACCCGCGCCGAAGAAAGAGTTCGATGCTCAAGGTTGATTGTTGGAGTGCTTTGGTAGCGACCGTAAACGCAGAAGGAAAAAAGGGTCCTTATCGGTGAGTGGGACTAACTTTGGCAACGGCCAGCCGTTAGGCATGGATAATACGAGTGTCCCTTGAGGGCTCCCAGCGCCTGGAGCCCATGAGGAAGTGTAGGACTGTTGAGACGGGGCTTTGGGAACTTGAAGAAAGCTGGGAAGACGGAAATGCTTCATTAATTTCATACAAGCGCAACACCTGTCTCGTTCACCTTGACTGATATTCAACATGGTAGACGTCAGGGGAAAGGGGAAGGTAGAGATTGAATTGATTCAGGGACGGGGGATCGTTGCATTTTTTATAGTCTGGTATATATAAGACACAAAAGGTATTGATTTTCTGACACGGGGATGGTATATTGTTGCTTTTGCCTGTAGACATGTTACGAGATGGAGCGCTATTTGACTGAAGAGCCGTTGCGGCGGGCATCACGAGAGCACGATAGTGATGGCGGCCCTTGGAGTCCTCATCCGTCCCCGGTGTCGCACGATACTGACCCCGAGGACACGCCACACGACCATCATTTAGCGCTCAGGTAACGACGGGAGCCAGATATGACAAACCGTACAGGAAATGGTCATCATCTATTTATTTCTGTCTATTTTTCATTGTTGGTTAGGTTGGGTTGGAATTTCTGTCCCAGTTCCTTGGCGGATGCGGATTGGACCGAAGAGGACAGCAGCGATGACGGTGGCGCGGGCGGGAACGCGCGGTTATTACCGCGCTTCGGTTTGCCAATGGAAGACCGGTTGAGTCTGAGTAGTTGTTCCCGGTCCTCGTCCTCCTGGGACCGCGACTCCCTGTCGGATCCCGAGCCGCCGCCTGTGCGTGTCCGAACGGCTTCCAGACCCAAGCCTGTCGGGAGACACGACCGACGGAAACCCCTTTCGTCCGGCGGAGCGGGTGGACCGTTAACCCCTCCTTCCTCACCCGACTCCCCGCACAACGGCTCCTCCCGGCTAGCAGGGGGTGGCGGAGGGGGAGGCGGGTTGAAGGAAGGTTCCTCTTCTGCTTCGTTCACCCTTTTGAAACAAGGCGCGCTGGTTGGCGGGTTGGTCAACCGGACCAACACCGAACCCAGACGCCGCGTGCACAAATGCCAGTTCCCCGCCTGCAAAAAAGTCTACACCAAGAGCTCCCATCTCAAAGCTCACCAACGAACACACACAGGTACGATGAAGCGTTTTCTCTTGCGTAACGGTAAAAAAGGGTATTCAGAAGTCGAAAATTCGGAAGAAAAGGGAAATAGCGAGGTCCCGGGGAATTACATGAGCTGTCATGACTCGTCGCCATATTACGATGCTGTATCACGGCGAAAGCGATTCATGCTTGACATTAAAGAACATGGACTGGTACAGGGAGGACGTGTATTTGCATAGGCATGAGTCACAGCTTGGCTACAAACTTTCCAAAACTACTCCATACTTTACGCTGACTTGTTCACTTGCCAAGAGTTCCCCTTAAACTTTACCCCCTTTCTTCAACCCTTTAAGGTCACTGTCGACTGTCCTTCTCTTATGGGTGATTACATGGGAAAATGCGTGGACGATTTTGCATTGACCACTCAATGTTTTTCGACGTAATAATCTTAGGGAAGAGATAACTTAGAAAAATGGGAAAGATAATTTACATTTGTTCAAGGCATTTGTTTGCTTTTTCCAAAATGCTGAACTTCGACAATTTCTCCACGTTAGATTCTAGATATGATAAAATTTTACATTTCAATAAAATTTAAATTAAAAGATATGCCGTTGTTCATTCAAAACCTGAAATTAATGGAAAGTAAAGTAGAGTAACGTCATTGATTAATTATAACAACAACTTATTAAACAATACGGGATAATTAGGTGCATTAAAGATAATTTAACAGTTGTTCAAGGAATTTTTCTGCTTTTTTCCAAAATTCTGAAAATTTCTTCATGTTAGATACTGGATATTATTACATTAAAAATTTCGGTGAAAAATATGCAACGGTTATGGAGAAATCGTCCAGGAAATCGTCTCGTTTTTAGCAATTAGTCAATGTAAAATAAGAGAAAGGGTATACGGTGGCCCTTAACACCAAAATTCGATTACATGAACAACACAATAATGAACTCAAGTGCCCAAATAAATTTGCATTAAATGTCTGCCCAGAACTGGAAAAAAAAGTATCGTCAGCATGGCAGTGAAAGGTTAGCCAATAGGTTGCGAAAATCGTTTTATTTTTGAGTTTCCTGCAAGTTTTTTCGTTCAACTTTCAACTCTTTAATAGACCAATATTAGTAAAAAGCTACATTTTGATTTGCTAGTCCGCGAGTGTGCTAGCTAGGAAACGGAAGGACACCGGATACAAAGTGAACCTTCCGTTATATACTAGAGTGTATTAATTAGCGTTTTATTCGGTCGACGAATGAGAATTACATTTTAAAGGAATATAGGCAACCGTAGACGATTTTAGGTACTCTGCTTTATTATCTCAAGTAGTTGGATACGGAATGAAGATACATGAATATTCCGTCGTACTTTCAAGACCTGCAATGAATGGAAACTAAAGTAAGGATCTGACGTCATTGACTGATGGTAGTTATTAACGCAATGCGGGATAATTAGCTGCATAGAAAGGGGATTACTGCAGCTGAAGGTCTATGCTACCTTCGCGAAAATTTGGCGTGCAATTCACCTTTGGTTCTGACCCTGACAAGCGTAACGGTGAAACGGCGTATATGTCAAGCAAAGTTTGCCAGACCATTGGTCAGTTGTCGACCAGACTAGTTTCCAATACTGGACATTATTGTCGTCATTATGGTTGAAAACTAGCCAAACAAATCATTCAAATCTGACAGATATCGACTGTACATGTCAGATTTGAATTAGCTAGTACGTACTGGTATTGCAAATACTGGACTTGACTGAGTAATTGCTAGCAATTGTTGGAATTGTCTGCTAGGAAATCTTGGGGTAAACCGGATTAAAGTCGCACATGGGGAGTGCGTACCGTACGACTGAGTTTGTGCCATGCACGTACCCCACTTGCACCCTTTCGCTTTTACCCCATCCCATTAGGACATAAGAGTATACCGTCTAGTGTACGCAAGCCGCCACCATATGGCTCCTCTCCCAACAATCCCCCTTGGACATTTCTCTATCTTCAATAACAAGGCAACGGGGTATACACAACATGCGCCAGCATACGTGAAACGTGCTTCGGGGGGGAAGATGCATGTGGTCCTAAATTTAGAGTCTTGACGCGCGTTCTTTTTCAGTCTGCTTGGCTCAACGTCTTCCGAGAACAGGAAGCGAACGGGAGAGGCGAGTGGGAGGCAAATAGGGCCAATAGCCAAGGAAGAACAAGTTTAAGGGAGTCACCCCCACACCGGAAGTTCATTTATCCTGGGGGTGACTCGGTATTTGAGAGTAAGGGGGGTTAGTAAATGAGTCTGACAGGCACGTGGCACTGTATATGTTCGACGGTCGTATGTCGATGCTTACCACATGTGCGACCAAATGTGCAGCGTGATGACAGCCGGCCTTTGACGAAAAGGGGGGTTGCAGGGGTACGTAGGCTGAGTTATACGTGCGAGTTGAGGGGCACGAGCAGGTATATAGTGTATCTGTGCTTAAGTGTAATAGGTTTTCCAGTTTCTGGCGGCCACGTGGTGTCAGCGTACGATCGAGGGGTTTATGGGGGTGGAGGGTGGTATTGGTGGGGAGAGATCAAGGTTAATGAAGGGTCTAGTTTCTGGTAACGTGTTAGGGGGGCGAAATGGAGTGGAAAGACAGGGATTGGTACGAGCCGGGGATATGGCGTTTTATAACAGCTGAGCTGTTTCCTTATTAGCTTCCATGTGGATGACATCACACTTCCTTGTTAACTTTGAATTTTTGGAACAGGCCCATAGCCAACCGCAGTTTGTTATAATTTAAGGCAAAGGGGCAGGGAGAAACATGAGGGAGAAGAAGAATGATTGGAAAACAGAGATGGTTTAACTTGATAATAATGGGACGGTCCTTTGCATAATTCATGGCATCTCCCATATGTTGTTGGGCTTGGGATGAGTCGCTTGACTTGGTAATACCGAGCCCTGGGTGCACGACGACTTATTGTCGTCGCGATGTCGAAGGGATAAACTAGTTTGAAGATGATTCGGCAAGGGGCAAACGACCTCTACCTGGTTACCGTGTAATGGCTAACGCAATTAGAAGTACTGTACGCTACTTTCCGGTAGGAGACAAGTACGAATGTGTTGAACTCTCGTGACAGTAAGGTTACTCTACTACCCTGTTACGGAAATAGGGACTTTTCCAGTGCATTTTGGTTTAACGTCATTCATTTTCCTGTGAAAAACGCTAAATTTGGGTAATGAGCGAGACGCCGTTTGGTAACGTGCAATCCGTCACGTTTCAGTTCTGCACTCGATTTTTCGTGACGATGCAAGTAGGAGTGTTTTATAAAAAAAATTGTAGACAGTACAGTACCCTGAATACCATTTCAACTAAATAGAACAGTTTGTTTTCATTTTTGTAAAAAATAAAACTTCGTTAAAGAAAGCAAAATTAAATTTAGTGTAGCAAGCGCCTTGTTTAGCTAACGTTAAATTACAAATATGTAGAACACAAGTGTACTCTTGGTTATTTTCAGTTAGCACTGTTACGACAGGAGTTCGTCGAAAACAAATTCTATTTTTAATAAAGAAACGAAAAAATGGAGGGTTTACGCGACGCTGGAAGGGAAGTCTAGTCACGTTCGATTGGTCATGCTTTGAAGGGTGAATTGATGCATGGAAATTGGACAACCATCCTCCGAAAATTTTATTTTCAACATGGAGAAGAGCTTCCAAAAGACCAAAGGGGAGGAGGAAAAGAAATAGAAACTTTTCTTCCGGTACTCTAAGATAAATCTTCCTTTCCTGGCGAGGTACGCTACCTCCCTCCAAAATCGATAAAGCGAGCTCCCTATGGGGAGGTGGGAGGAATGGAGCAAGGGGGAGAGAAATAAAAGTAGAATAAAATGGTGCTCAGCCTACAGGAATTTCCTTGTTGGATTCTGGCTACAAAGTTTATTTCAAGCACGTAGCGGGGCCTGTTTTTATTCCGAGCGCCCGAGTTCAGGGATAACGTGCGTGGTACGTGTACCTAAGCTCGCTCGCACTAATCCTTGCTATCTTCCTGTAACGCAACAGATGGAAGTATGAAAACGATGCGAAAAGTTCTTAAACTTGGCCGTCGTTTCCTGGTAAGGGCCCATAAGGAAGGTGGCGCTGTCAGGAGGGGTTCCGCTTCCTCCCTATACTCTATGGGAAGTTATTGGAGGCAGTTAAGCGAGCTTAAGATGATAGGGGCTTTCTTTGCCTGTTGTATGAATCATAAAAGGACCACTTTTATGAGTAATCAATCTATGAAAGATTGGTAGAAAGCAGCAGGGGGAGGGGGCAGGTTGTCCTTGTCCTGATATTAAATGGCTCGTGTGACGAGGGAGTGTGTCGGCCGGGCAAGACGAGATGAAAGGAAACAGCACAGCCAAGGAGTGGACCGAGTTGGTCCCCCAAAGTACCGGCACGTGTTGGAGACCGATTATGGCAACCAATCTTTGCTGGCGGGTCAATAGAAAAATTCTACTGACAGGATCGGGGATTTTGTGTTGTGGGTTGTGTGACTAGCAACCATCGAGTTCGGGAGAACGGGCAAAAACTTCCTGTTTGGCAACGGCGGAGAGCTTAGCGCGAGATCCATGTCACGATCCCAGGGACAAACTCATGTCAGGTGGATAGAGGGAGTTTTCCTGTTTTTGTTGCGAAGGTTTCCCAGACTTTTATCTAGCATAAGGTGAGGTCGGAAGGTTTTTGGGGCGACTTGGGATATTGAGGAGGTGGGAGGGGGTAAACACTAGTGACGAATTGTGCGGGGTTAGTTGTCCCCCCCCGGCTGCGTGACGTTGCACATTGACCTATGCGAGCTCCTAAGGTGATGCGAATGTTTCGTGATTCCAAGGGGGGGAATAAAGCCATTGAGCTAAAATCAACTAGTGAGTCACCCAATTACGTGACTTCGGCAAGTTTCATATTGCTTTCTCAAGGAAAAAGAACGTTGCAAAAATCTCAATAAAAGTCTCCTATTTATCTGAAATGGTATCTAGAGTGCATCACTGTCACACAATTTTGTAAAGTTTCTACTTGCATCGTATTGGAAAATCGAGTACAGTGTCTGAACGTGACAGATTTCACGTTACCGAACGGCATCTCGCTTATTACCTAACTGAAAGTTTTTCCTACACTGTAAAAAAAAGTTGTATTTTTACAAAAAAGGTCTTGTGCAGAATTTTTAACATCCACTTTTTCTTGTAAAGAAATCTACTGTGAACTTTGTAAAACTTAATACTAAAGTCTTCGTAAAACTTATTACAATTACCCATGCAAATCTACAAAAATACGACTTAACTATGTAACAAAAACTTTTTGTTTTTTTATCTATTAGTGTTTGTAACTTCCACTGCTTAAAATTTTTGTGAATTTCACAATTACTTCTGCGAAAGTGTCCACTTGGTTTAAAGTAAAATCACACAAAATTTGTGTGACCCTGTTTAGTGCAAAATTTGCTATTTTACAAGAAACTGTAGTTTTATTTGTTACAAGAAATTGATGTAGATTTAGCCAGTAAATCCGTACTTTTACGAGACTGTTGTGTTTTTGCAAAAACTAGTAGTTAAATAACGGGTGTAGCTTTAAAGCTACTACACAAAAGTGTTTCGTATTATGAACAGTAAATATTGTAAATCTGTTTGTTTTGTACGTTGTAAGAATACAACATATTTGTATTTTTCGGGTTCATTATTGTGGATTTTTTGTGGCGAACATTTGATCTCAATGCTGTTGAGCTTTTTGATCATTTGATCTCAAATCGTTGTAATTTGGTATTGTACAATACGTTGGGTAATTTTAAAAAAGGCCATAAAATTTCGTTATTCGACAGCGATACACTGAAAAAGGAAAATTCTTTCCCTCTTCCTTTCGAGCAGGGTAACGACTGACATACATTTTTTCAGCCATTTAAAAGTGGTTGGAATGTACAGGATGAACAAGCGCAACATAACACTGATTCTAGCTTGATTTGATTGGACATGACTTGAACTCATTAACACTTGTAAACGATGCGAAATGGGCGATATCTTTCAGACTGTTCTTTCTTTCTTTTGGAGTGTACAGGTTTGGGGAAAAGAACGAAATATTGTACAATGCTATGACCTAACTGACCAAAAGCCTTAGGACTTGGATAAAAAATTCCCTTGTTCTCTTATCCGGGGCTAAGGAAAAAAAGGAGTTTTTGGACCACATAGCCAAGATTTTTTGAAAGTGGGACCCAGCAGTTGGACAGTTTCAAAGTTGAAATACCCATATAACATATTTTCTGGAATACAAAACGTCGGGAACGTATTGCGAATAACGAAGAAAACACTCATAATGTAATTAAATGCAGTAGTCGAAGAAATCTCAAAGCATGGAAGGATATTCCGATTTTTCTTGTTGTCGTGCTTTACAAGCTTCACATGGCGCGTTACTATTTTCTTCTTTGCTGCCTGTTCCTTTTACGTAATCAATCTGGAAGATATCCCTGTAAAAATATTTTTTTAAATAATTATGGGAACTTATTATAATTATGGGAAATTATGAGTTTTCGCGGTAAGAGGCGTTAAAAAAATCAGTCCAAAGTAAAAAAAATCTTGTATTTGTGTGAGTTTCGTATAAGAACAAAAGATTACAACAAACAAGAAGCTTATCTGTGCTGAAATATTCAAACTAGAGAAATGTATAATCACCTACTGTAGCTTTTTTATACCACTAAAAGAACGCTTCACTTACAGATTTTGCTCGCGATACTTCAGGCACCTTTGCCTTCGAAAGCTAAAGATGAACTGACTGTTGCAACTTTGCTCTAGTTTAATAAAAACAAAAATGGGAAGGGATGAATCCTTTCGTATGGGTTTGGGCATGTATGACTAGTGTCTCTTCGAGTAGCGTGGGAAATTAGTGGAAGACGCTGGACTCACGTCGCTGCGACTACCCATTCCTGTTAAACGCTGTCTTATTTATTACTTTTAGCTCCTCCGTCGTTCGCCGAGTCCAACAGTCGAACTCGCTTAACGGCAAGGGCCCGGGCCCGACCTCCGACTTGCCGTTAAGCGAGCATTGTCGTTGTCCGAAATTAACTATTTTTTACCAACAAAAGTATAAACTAAGTAAAAAAAATGTACTTATAATTCGGAGATCACAAAAATAACTAAAACACCTTTTTTTAGCTTAACGCTGTCATTTATTGGCAGAAGAACCGTGACAATACCATCTGGAATACGCTTTCGTGCTGTAGATCTACTTCACTATGAACCTCCACTCTAATGGAATCCATGTACTGCACAGCTTTCATAATAATAGATTTTCTTTGTTAGTTCGTTTGAAGAAAAGTTCTGTACACAATTTACGAATTATTGTGTAAAAGCTACAATAGTTTCTTACAAAGGAGGCTGCAAAA